>JAUIRJ010000056.1:0-40348 GCA_030555515.1 Acutogordius australiensis | reverse complement strand
CATATATTTAAATATATAGGTGTAAATGCTCCACAAATGCCGGAAAATTTAACTATTGGCGAATACACTGTCCGGAGGGGTGGAAAAATTTCCCAAGTCATTCATTGGTCACACCCTAAAAGTGATTTACCCATCACTAGATACAAAATAGTATGGAGTAGTCAGAGTAGCCTCCAACAACAACGGTCCCAGCAAACGGCCCGGCCTGCGGTACCCTCTTCCATGATGAGTGGTCGAACAGCTGATCAGTCGGCATCCTTTATCAATGGGCTCAAACAGTTTAAAAGAATTCTGCCCGGGGTAATTTTTTACAAACCGTCAGAGTGTGATATCCGTGTATTAAATATATTTGAGATGTATTACAATGATGTATTCAACTTTCTCTGACCTTTGATGTTTGGCAAAATTATAAAAAAATCAATTATTTCATTTTCCTGCGTCAGCAAAAATATCTTCAATGTTATTATAATTGACGTATACAGACTATTTTTAAAAATAAATCTTTCAACAAATTTAAAATGTTGTGACTTGCTAACCCCCTTTATAAGTAAGATATTATGTACATCAATATAAAAAATATTTAATTAATTATTTTTATTTAATTTGTTCAATTTAGTCAGTTACCTCGTACACTGTGGAGGGATTAGACCCAGATTCCACGTATTTCATCCAATTACAGGCCTATTCCGAAAAAGGTACCCTCAAGTTTAAAGGTGAAAGAGCTTCCATTTTTCTAACGACACCTAACATTGAATCAGGTATTAGATGACAACGACAAATACCTATTGTATCTAAATCACACTACCAATTTCTGACATCAATTCATATTTATACGTTATAAACATTTATTAAATCATCATTTTAATTTCAATTTTTGTCTCATAGGTTTCCACAATATAAAGACCAAACTTCTTGGCATGGGTGTTAGCACTCAGGATCAAAAAGGTGACGCTGGCTATTATTCCAAACAGGCCCTTTTTCAAACCACGACTGAGACGTCTTATTACGACGAATATTTTACAGAAGCTGTTGATGAAATCGAACGACCTTCAAGCAAAAACCATAATTCAAATAATTCTTCTAGATCACGACACTACGATGGAACGAATGACATGGTGGTTAAAATTGTCAATATAACCGTTCACAGCCCGTTTTTGGATGGGAGAAACGTATTGACAGCGCGCATCACGTGGGCCTCTGAACGCAAAGGTAAAATTTGCTATTTCACAATTCCATAAAAAAACTTGACCAATAGCTGTAAGGAACCAGTGAACTATAATTTACAATATGGCCTTATTTCTAATGCCTACTCCATTTTTCCATTATTATTACGCCTAATTGAGAAAATAAATATGTAAAATGTCATGTTTTTAATGATCTCGATATATGAAAAAATAATAACGATTCCGCGTCCTAATTTCTGAATGGCACTATTTTTTACCGGTATTAAATAAAAATTGCTTTAAGTTTTAAAGTGACACTTAGAATTATTATAAATATAAAATATTTTTTATAATAATTTTTTTGTTTTTTAATCTCATCTTTTAATATACTTTTTAATTAATTTTCATATACTAGGATTGTAAAATTTGACCTAAGTAACGGCACGAATAGCCTTGATTTGAAATTTTAAAAACAGTGCAATCCTTATAAAGAGCGGCACAGCCATGTTGAATGTAGTTTAGAGATCTATAAAATTCATCCCCTTTGTTTTAGGAACCATGATTTCACCTGCTCAAAATCTGAACAACTTGATTAAGTACAAAGTATCCTGGCACCCGCTTGTATGCATTGAATCGGGTATTTCCGAAAACATTTATTACAATAATGACGTCGGTGGCCAATCCTCTTTTAACAAACGTGCTAGCTCAGCGCAATCTCCCGACCAAGATTCGTTAAAAGATTCACCCGAGATTACCAAAAACTCGCTAAGCTTTAAGCGAGATATCTCAAATAACAATCGACGTAGAAAATATTTTGAAGCCGAGATTAAAAGCGACGATGCACAACAAATAGATTCACCAGGTGCACATCATATCAAAGAGAGAGTATCTCTCACTGATAGACCTGAATACGTTATTAGGGATCTTCGGTATAAATGCAGGTACGAAGTTAGTATTCAACCAATACCAATCATGGATGGGAAACCTATAAATCCTTTTTTTGCCGGGGGAGCATTTGCCACAAATCGACAAGACGTAGAAACAGATAACAAAAATACAAATATCTATAGGGTAAGTTTTCAAACGCCAAGTTGTCACGAGGTTCAGCTCCAAAATCCACACCAACAAGGGCTTATCGATTGTCCATTACCAGGTGTGTAAATTTATTTATTAATTTTTTAATAATAGCATTACTACACATGCGGACAAATTTTTTAGAAAAATTTATAAAAAAAATTTTGGTTCAATGTAGAAAAATTTTAAAAGGTTAGACTTTTGAAAGAGCCACGTTGAAATGTTTTTATATAGATATAAAATTAATAAGATATCTATCTATACGTTCTTAAAAAAATATTAATCCTAAAAATTAAATGCTTTGCCGACATATCAAATTTAAAAAAAAATTAAATATAATTATTTTTTAAATTTAAATATTTTTGAAATTTTTTAAATATAAAATAAGATGCTTTCTTAACTGAAACTTTTAGATTTATAATTTAAATAAATAATGAGATATGGAACATTTTGCGTAGCCCAAAAAGTGGACAATAGAGTTTAACTAAAAATGGTGTTATATATATTAACAAAGAGCCTAATATTTTAAAAATGTCATTTGGTTTATCTCTAGGTCGCAAAAAGCATAAGTTTTGTCATTTTTTTGAGTTTCAATGATATACAGACGCAAAAAGATGAGGTTGAATATTAAAACGTAAAAAAATCATTGGAAATAAGGCATTGTAATGTAATTATTAATTCTTCAAGACTCTCAAAAATATTTGTAGACCTGTGTGTTATATTTATTAAAAGTCTGCCGAAATAAATATATATAAAAAATGACAATTTCTCATCAAAAATACAGTTCTAGTGCCCAAAAAACCGCGTAATCTTACGAGTCACATATTCCATATCGGTGGCCGTGACAATATCACGACCCTTATAACATGGAGGCCACCTGCTAAACCCTATCAGCTTCGTCAAACAATTCTTCATTCAGGCGCTCCAAAAACTTCCGTGAATGATCCTTTGTCATCGTCACTTTCCAAAAATAAAGTCGGAACTGGTGGGAGAAACTTTGTAAACCTACTATTTAAAGACAATAGTAATAACAATAATAATAATAATCAGGTTATACAAGATGGTTCAATGATTTCCAACGATGCCAAAGATGCAACAGCCAATAAAAAAAGCGATAATGATGAAATTGATGATACCAATGTCATTGGGTACCGATTAGTTTTTTACGGCAAACGCGGGGCAGGTGCCTTAGCACATGTAAAGGACGTAGCAGGAGCAGGAAAGGGTAGCCATCAGGAAAATAGAGTCGGAAACAACCACAATATCTTCATCAAAGTCTTTTCACCGGTAATTCATAAAATGTAGACATAGTTGGGTGATTTGGGAGTAATTTTAACAACTCAATAATTCTCGCCTAGCCCACCCGTGTCCTTAGATCTTCTTTTTTTTAGCATGGCCCTTTGTCTTTCTAAATTCTAGTTAAACCCGTCATATTTTAAAATTCTTAGCTTGACCTGTCCCAACTTATTATTAAATTGTAACAAAAATTTAAATATATACATGACTTTATATGAGACTTCATAATTTATGAATCAGAATCAAACAAGGCTTAAAAGAATTCACATTTTACTATATTTTTAAACTAAATTTTTTTTGGTTTATAAATAGATTTCAACGCCAAAATGTTTTATATTTAATTAATTTTTATGCCCCCGCATTTAATTAGTTCCAAACATCGTTTTACATCACGGACTTGCTTCACGACCGGGATTATGCAGTCGATGTTCAAGCCTTCTCCGAGGGCGGACCCGGTGCCATTTCTCACATTGAATTCCGCACACCCAAACAAATTGACCAACATAGACTCGTTAAAAGTTTACGGCTTTTTTGAACTATAAAGTTTGAATCTTTAAGGGGTGGACAAATTTGAGATACATTTTGTAAAAAATAAATTGTGTTTTTTATATAAGGTCACGTGCAAATTGAATTTTTTATTTCGCGAAATTTTCAAAATTTTGGAAAAATTTATTTTGTAATAATACGAAAATTTTTAAAAAGTTGCCAAACTTAATTTATGCACATAAAATGCTATTTCTGAAATAAATTTTTTTTAAAAAATTTGAAAAAAAAATAAAATTTTCAGAATTTTCAAAATTTTACGAAAATAAAAACTCACTTTGCACGTGCCCTAACCAAAAAAGAAATAACACCATTTTTATGCAAAAAACGCCTAACATGTTGTCAGCTATCTAAATATGACCAATAAAATGTATACCTATATAAACATTAGAAAATGTTAAATTAAATTACCTAAATAAATGTATTCTAAATAATTTATAGGCTCGTATTATGGCGTATACCCACGCATATACTCGCGGACCAATAACGCAGCTATAGCTAGCGCCCTACTCAGGCACAACCGTAAAAGTGGATTCACAAATTTCAAAGAGCCTCGACCTTACAGGCCGCCGTCGCCCCCTAACGGTCAACAAAACGCTCAGCATAAAGATGTTGATGACGACGATATTAATTATTACCAAGATTTAGTGTTAGCTCGACAGGGCTACTTGAACTTTAATAATTACCGATTATTTCAAACGACTTACGCGTACCGCAATAGAAATTCTCACAAAAACAACGGCTCTCCGGGGTCCGTATTAAACGTTTCACTATCGAATCGTATCATTTACATAACTTGCTACGTCGTGACAATCCTAAGCATTCACATTTCTTCTAACACAATATCACATATGCTCCTATAGTCAACTCTGAAGTATTTCGCGCGTCACGTTTATGACTCTTATATAGTCAATAGATATACGCCGTGAACATGACCAGGCGAAGTTAAATGGAAAATGGAATGAAAAAGCCCAAATCTAGTGTGCAAAATTATATATAATATCGCACGGGAAAAACATTATATAAATCCTAATAATATATTACATAAAAAAATCGAGTCAACACAGTTATTACCACATTCCATAATTGTGCCTTACTTCACCATATACCCAAACTATAAAGGCGATTTCACATGAATAGGAGATATATTTGATAAATATTTACAAATGTAATAATTGTATGAATGCTGATATTAAATTATTTATGAAAAATAAATTGCTTATATTAATTATTATATGCCAACATTGTCAATTAAATTGTCTCACTTTCTGTCTATCTGCTCAAAATGGGTTGTCGGAAAATTTCGATTGCTTATAAACTTGCGTTGTGTTTTGCACTAAATATAAGCAGCGCTGAACCTGTTTAGTAATTAGATGGGTGACCTATAACCGTTCATTTCTGAAATCCTATTAAAAACCTAAGTCATCGTCGTGTGTTAGATTTCATTTGAGGCAAAGCCCATACTTGAAAGCCACTTATGGAATATATGTTGGGGGAAAACTTCATAAATTTTACTCGTGAGGTAAAATAGTAAAACTAAAAAGTAAGGCGGCCACGACTTAATGGGTTCGTATAAAAGGGAAATGTTTAGCATGCATAACATTAAATTTCTTAAGATAATTCAGACATCGATATGAATGGATTTTTTGCATTAATCGTATTGACCGATCTATTTTTCAATATGGTTGTGAGCAGAGATTGCATACTTGAGGAGCAACTCATTTGTTTTAACGTTAAATTTAAGTGCATCCTCTTTTAGTAGAATTTTATTTTAAGCCAATTATTTTATTGGAATTGTTTTTTATTTAAATCAAAGTGTTCTTACTTAAAAAATTAAATGAGTTTCCACTCAAATAATTAAAAGTGTTTGTCTCATGACTTTAAACTAATTTGGGCATATTGAGCGAGCATTTTGTCTAGTCCTATAAATAAGTTAAACGAGAACAGCATACCAAAGTGAAATATTTTGCGACAGGTTTCAGCACCATTGCCAGCGTCCAAAGCCTATTTGCCGGGACAATGTAAGCAGCAGTTTAACAAACATTTTAGAAGGCAAATGGGTAAAAGTCATTTTTTTGTTGGAATATACCGATCGTATTACTTGGTCAATTATTCTATTTAAAAAAATTTGTTTAAAAAAAATGATTTTCATGCTAATAATAAAGATTGGCGACTTTTTGTTGCATGCCAAGGTCTAAAATTAAAAATTCTAAAAATGATAGCCAATAGATTTTTTTAATTAATATTTTATTTGTGAATTTTTTCTGAAATTTAGACGTAGTATAAAAAAATTGGAGGCATTGGGAGAAAAACTAAACCCGAGATCGTTATCACAAGTAAATTCTTTACAAAACCCTGTAAAAATTGTTCATGTTGTTTTTTGTTGTCCAGTGTTATATATTCTTTTTTTAAGTGCTTTTCGGGTTATATGTCGATATGCGTAATTTTTAATTGGCTAGGTTAATCTATAAAAATTGGTTTAGTGTTTATAATAATTAATATTTGTGCATTTTTTTAAATAAAAAAATTAAAATAATTAACTTCTAACAATATCAAACAATGTGTGTTTTTTTTCAACTAAAAAGAAAAATCTATTTGATTTGTAAATTAAAAATAACAATTATTAAAGGCTGTTTAAATTTAAAAAAAATAAAATCCCAAGTGATTTCCAAAAAAGTGAATTTTGATAATAATTTTCTACATCATATGTTTCAAATTAATAACAAATTATTCTTTGACTCATTGCTCTAAGCTTCAAAAAGGTAAATCATAAGATTAACTAAATACAATAGGATACCAAGTAATTAAGATTGAAATGTACATTACCCACGAAACATTGCCGTGTATATATAGCAGAGCTGGGAAAAAACCCATTTTTCGACTAAACTCAAATTTTTGTTTTTCAAAAATTTTATGAAAGGTTTAAAAAATTAATTATTAATAAATACAAAATATAAGGAGAAAATCTTAAATTTTATAAATATTTTTTTGATTAAAGCTAAAACCGTTTATTTTTCCCAAATTTTGAAAAATAAAAAAATGAGTTTGACCCAAAAATGGGCATTTTCCCAGCTCTGATATATAGTAGTTTGTAAAAAACTAAGGAGTTAAACAATAATTACGTTATTTTTCATTATAGATCTTTTCCCTATATTGTTCTTTTTAGAGTCCAAACTCATCTTATTATCAAAATTTAAATGAAACTAAAATCATATTTTATTAAATATCCATCTAATGTTCATTGATTACTTTTAATTTTGGATATTACAATTTTTGCTCACAAAAGAATTCCAATTTTAGCTTCAGCTTGATAAAAATGTCATTTTTATTTTCATAACTATACAGTTGAACCTTAACAATTGTTATAATAAAAAGGTTGATAAGAGGTCAGAATTTAATGATTACATTACAATTTAAGCAATTAAGCTGAATGTTGTACCTGCATATTCAGAGTCATAGGTATAAAGTTGGCGCTATTGATTTCAAATTAATCAAAATTTAGCTAATGGGTAGTGTCAGATTTCAATTTTATTTTATTAAATAAAATATGAAAGAATGTTTAATTGAATTGCGCATGAAATGTATAATTGCATAATTTGTAATGCTATATGATGAATAAAATGCTTGCAGGCATAAGCGATGTAGAGCAAAGCTTATATAGATATGAACATGTCTACAGATATAAGTAGGAAATAAATTAAGAGACTTCTTTTTACATATTTCACCCGCCAAAACTTGCTATAAATATTAAAAAGTTGTAAAGATGCAATAACAATTTTCAAAGTTCAACCTTCCAAAAATATAGTTTTTAAAAAAAATGTATAAATGTGAATTTCAATTTTAGATATTACTAATTTTTAATGTAAATTAATTTGTTTAATATAGCTTTTAAGATAAATTAATCATTTGTTAAACAAAAAAACAATTTATAAAGTGACTATACAAATTAGTGACTTTTCTCATCTTTTTATTATAATTTTCCGTTTTTAGTGTCCATTAAAATTTATAAAATTATTGATTTAAATATTAATTATTTTTTACAATTATTACCTTTATTAATGTGACAAATCCAATTAAAGGCAAAAAATATACTGATATTATAAAAATATTATGAATAATATTTATAAGCTATCTCCCAATGTTTTTAATTCTTAAGCCAAGCTTAAGAAATTGTCATACGTTTGGCTTAAGCAACTTTTAAATGTCTTTAAATGTCTAGAAATTTAGTGGTTGAAATAACGAACAACAACTGCATTGATCTTACTTAATTTCCAGCAGAACTTCAGCTGAATTCTAAAAATCTATTAAATGTTTTTAAAAATTTATATGTCACAGAGTGAAAAAATAATTGTAATAAAACATTAGTCAAGAGGTATAAAAAATGTCCAACGCCAAAATAAAAAAGTCAAAGTTGCAATAAAATAAATGTGTAAAGGTAGATGCAAATGCAAATGACTGCTAAGACTTCTTTAAAACTTCTCCAAAATTTTGGTGACCCGTCTGTTTTGCATGAGCTTTCGCCTGATTTTCCCCCACCAAAAATGTATTGCAATCGTAACATTTTAACGTGAAATTGGAGGTTGACGTAAATTGATGACTGCTTCGGGCTTGTTCTGCGATATCTCGGGCCTGATCGAGGATGAATGCCTGGTCGGGAATTGTGGTTGAAAACTTTGTCTTGATCTCAAAGTGTCCTTTTTGTTACAAAATAACGTTATTATGGTAAAATGAGTGTGCTGTCGCATATAAAACCATTAATAAAATATTAAGAGAATTTATATGTATATGCATGTAAATTGCATAATTAAAGGGCCTATTCGACTAACAAAACGTCTTTGAATTTAACGATTTACGTAATGTATGTATACATAAAGCTATTATCACAAAGGATAAATGGTACAACAAACAAGGGAGTATTAAAAAATTCAAGAACAATTACCAGGTTCAATTTCCGTTTCTAACAAAAGTGGATCGTAATGGATTCCATCGTAGAGTAGCAAAATACGTTCGGGGTATCCCATCTCCTGGCCAAACGGTTCAAGCCTACATGTGCGAATGTCAACCACGTCAATTTCTACGCGAAAGTACCGTGCAAAAATCGCAATTTCAACAGCGCCACCCCAACTTTGATGTGAGGCAATCCATTGCGCGTATTGGCGGTTGGGTTTATCTAAGTATATAATAATATCGTATTCAAGGTAGAAATAAAATATAATTGAACTATTTAAAAAAAAATATAAAAAAAGCAAAAATCTACACGAAAAATTGCTTATTTCGTTTCTTTTTTTTCTGAAAAATGAATATTAAAACAAAGGGTCATAGATACCTAATTTTTTTGCATTACCATCATGGCAATATTCGAAAAAAGTAATAAACGCGTTTCCATTTAATGTTAACCCATAAGTAATATAAGTTATTCAAAAAAAACTAAATATAGTGGCATGTCTTAATAAGCTTGGTGAGAAAATTGTTAAGTAATGATTAAAAATCAAAGCCATATTTACAAACAAACCTGATTTTTCATCCTATGTTTAAGATAATTATTTATGCCTGTATCTTCAAATATTATATACTATGCCTAATTATTTCTTAATTTCCCTGTTGGTTTTAAACCAAGTATAACATATATTTGCCAATTCAATATAATTTTAAATTATGAAAAGTTTATAATGTAATTTATAAAATGTTATACGTAATAAATATTTAATTCCTCAGTGAGTTAAAAAATAAAAAAAAATATGTAAAAAAATATAAATGTTGAATTCTTTATGAAATATTATACCTAGCATAGCAGGATTTAGCAAATTTGATAGGTAACCAAGATCAACATCATTGTAGGGACTTCCATCATAGGATGTAACTTTTTTATGTTTTATATTTTCCATTGGGTCAAATGCTAAGACAGTATCACTAATAATTTTCCTATAATTTGAAACACAGGGGGCTGATAGGTCAAGCACGCCACCAGTTAGGCAAAAGTTAATACTGGTAAAGAGGCAAGAATTATCAGCAGGAACCACTTTTTTGATTAAAATACCTGTAAAAAGCAACATGTTTAATTCTTTAAATAACCCTTAATTCATGAAAAGATTAAGCCAACTATAAAAATAACAATAATAAAGAATAATAATAAATTTAAAAACCTAAGTTAGGTTCCATTTTTGTAATGACATTTCCTTCCATATTGTCTATTATTGAATCTTTAGATGAATTTATTTTAGGAATGCTGGTTGTTTTGTATGCACATTCCTTATTTTTAATAGTGAGATATTCCCCACTCTTAATATTGAGCTTTGAGAGTGGCTGTGTATCATTTTCACAGTTTAAAACAGAGGGTGGGTATCCTTTACATATGAATATAAATTTTAACTAAATATCAAACAATTGGTAACAAAAATTTAATACTCATCCATGTAATATATTTAAGATATAAATATTTTAAATTAATTTAGCCAAAAACTTTGGAGTCAAAGATTTTTACCTCCCATTATAATTAAATTTGTGACTGGAATACATGTAACAAGAGATATTTTGTTTTTCAGGTCTTGAATAGTTTGATTGCTGTAAAGGGGTTCCATACTTTTCAACCCTTCATTGGTTCTAAGTCTAAATGTAAGCATATTTTCCGAGATTTTTGACATGTTTAAGGTTAGAAAATAATTTGGACCATCTTATAAGTAAAGCAGGTACATAATTATAAAAGGAAAGTAAATTCTATAAAAAATTTAAGTTAAAAACAGATGACTTTACGTTCAGCCGTATCGATGCGTCCTACAAAGAATATATTTTTGCAAAAAATTAAAACCAAAGCCTATTTATAATTAATACACAATTGCAACTAAGCAAATTAATACAAGTTGAGGCAAGAACAATTAATAGATTAGAATACGTTAATTGGTTTTTTTTTAAATTATATAAGTTATCAGCCAGAGCCGCACTAAATAATAAATTATTAAGTCAAAGAATTAAATTATGAAATATTTTTAAAAAAAAATTATTTAAAACTATTTTAGATATTTTTTGTAAACAAAAATTGCATATAGCATAAAATTTAAGCCATTTTTTTACGCCTACAAAATTGAACACCTTTAATATTCATTGCTGAACCTTTTTAACAAATAGCTATCATTATATTTCAATAAAAAATAATAATTATTAAACCAAACCCGCATAAATATTAGTGCGAATCTGAAATTTTTTGCTCACAAATCTTTTAGAATAGATCCCTATTTTTATTATAAGATGGCCACTCACAAAACATTGAGGCTTTTAATATAAAGTATTTTGTCAAATCACATTAACTCAGATGGGAGAGGGATTGTGTGAATAAAGAAATTAAAAATTATATGGTAATTTTATAATTTTTTATAAAAAAACACAAAATTTTATTTAAACCGCAAATTAAAATGCCTTATATTATAACAGCAAAAATTTTTTGAATGTGCATTTGTTTAAATGCAGAGAAAAATTTGTTTCTACATATGGGCACGTGCAAAGTGGGTTTTTATTTTCGTAAAATTTAAAAAATTCTGAAAATTTTGAAAATTTTATTTTTTCAAATTTTTTAAAAAAAAATTTTGTTTTAAAAAAAGCATTTTATGCGCATATACTAAATTTGGCAACTTTTTAAAAATTTGCGTTTTATTTTAAAATAAAATTTTTGAAAATTTTGAAAATTTCACAAAAATAAAAACTCACTTTGCACATGCCCTAACATTGATTTATTGAAAATATTGGAATTCGTATTTTTGTAGTCAAACTCATTTTGTTTGATTAAAGTTTAAATAAATGAAAGAGCAGCTAGTTATGTAATAATTACATTTACCTAACAAATTCCATATAAAAAACTCCAGTGTTAATGTACTTCCCGATTCCGGAGTTTTGACATGCCCTAATGTCGTATAAAATTTTTGCGATATATACATAATTCAGAATTCAATTTATTACATTTAAGGGGTGAGTGTACTAGTGTTTTTCACGTTAATTTTTATGTCCGATCCGACTTAGCTAAGGTCTTTAAATTTAATTCCTTTGTATCCAACTGAATTCGTCCAATCAAAAAATTGTTTTAATTTTATCCCCGCCCCTAGATGTCCTAGTTGTTAAAAATAATTAAATTTTTATTTTTCATTAAAAATTATAAGTTACAAGTTATTTTAATATGCAAAATTTTTTTTTAAGTTTTCCATCTCGCTGTCGCAAAATTATTCAATTCAATTATATTTGGCTAATTTTTTATATATACCTAAGAAAGAGCCGAAAGCGAAATAAACTTCGGAATACGGAAATATATATAATTTAAGGCCATCATTTAGTTCCCTCCAGCGTTTTTTTTCCACACATTGATTTTTGTTGACCTGTGATAAGAAATTATTTTTTGAGCTATCTATCTCATTTTTTTCCTAATTATTTTTTGCTAGTGTATCATTATAGAGATACTCGTATGAGTAGACTTTGACTACTTTAAAGCTGCCTGCTTAAATGTCCAATGGGTAGCCTCGGAGGACAACTGCGGGCTCCTCGCTTTGGGAGGCAAACTCTCCTTTAATTTTAAAAACGATCTCAGCAACAATTATTCCCCTGTATGAAAACCTATAGGGCAGCGGAGATTTTGAACTTACGGATATATCAAATCAATCAGACGTGTAAAGCGACACTAAAACTTATGATGGATAAGGTCTTACCCACATGAAACATGGCACGCAATTTATTCGCTTTTTTCTACATCTTTGTTTATATTAATTGTATTTTTTTTTTTTTTTCATATTCAATAAAATTATTTTACTTATTACCATTTTAATTAATTTGAAATAAACCGGCGTGCTCGGAAGCCATAAATGCCAAAAAGCACCCCCAAAAAAATACAAAGAATTTTTAAATGAAAAAAGGATTTTCGAATTTTGTTTGGGGTGGGGGGGGGGGGGTATTCAAGGTGGCAAAATCTGTAAATTTGGTCAAAAAAGGTTATTTTTTCAGGACGGACCTAAGGAGCCAAAGGCGAAAATACCATGAAAAACGGAAAATTTATGAGATAAAGTCATCATGGGGATGATTGCTTTTAAGCAGTGTTTAATAAAAAAGAATTCAGCCGCAGTGAATTCCTCAATTCTAGTAAATGGTGAGGAAAGAAAAAAGTAAATATGAGGGAATTCACTTTTTCACGGGGGTGAAAAATATTCTTAAAAAAAAATGAATATTCCTCATTTTATTAAAAAAGAATTCAATTTTTTTATTTTTTAGTAAAACGGAGTTTTGATAGTATTGATGAACCTCTTTTCTTTTTTTTTCAATATGGAATTTTTTAAAATGAGTCGGAGTGAGGTACTCTGGGCAATTTTTGGAAACCTTTAGTTTTTTATATGGCCAAACTCATGTTTGTTATTTTTAAATTTTATTATAATAATTAAAATTTTCATAAGTTTATAAAGAACCAAGCTCAAATTTATTAACTTTTAAAATAATATATACTTAATTTGGTATTCTTGGGTACTAAATGCCGTTTTTAATTAATTCACACTCAAAAGCAATTATACCCAAATTTGGCAACACTTCCCTGTGATAGCCTTAAAGTTCATTCAGCTTGTTCGGAGAAGCCATTTGAGCTCATTTGAGGAGAAAAGAAACAAAATGCATTTTTTTTGAGAATTATTCATTTTTACAATTAGGAAATTTTTTTTAGGTGAGTTGCAAGAGAAAGGATTTTTTTTTTTCATTTAATATCTTTCAAATAAGGGGGGGGGGGTAAAAAATGGTAAAGAGTTGAGTTCAAAATATGGCTAATTTTGCCAAATATTTTGAACTCCAACTCTTACAAATAATTAAACACTGCTTTTAAGTTTTCATAAACTTATTTTTTCTGACATTAATATTTGTTAACAACCTGTGTAATAATTCTAGAGCTTAACTTTATAGCAACATTTTTTAGAAAAATCTAAAAATTTAAATAAAATGAATGAACTATGAACGCGCCCTTGAATAATTTTAACGGAAAAAAATTTAAAAAAAAAGCGCCTATACGAAACAACGCGGGCCAGACACAAAGAAAATGAAGTCCAAGAATATTGATTTATTTTGTGATTTATATATGGCGTAAGTTCAATTTTAATATCATTGAAATTCAAATAACTTATTTAAAAACAACTTAAAAAACAATTAATTTACCGTAATATAATTATAAATAAAAATTTAAAAAGAATTTCTAAAAATAATTTCGAGTGTGGCCGCAACCATATCCACGTATTACAAATATGTTATTTATTCAGTCATTATTAATAATAATGATAATAATTCTGCCAAAAAAAAAATGTAGTACGTTGACATTCAATTTTTTACTTGCTTTTTTTCTGTTTTTCCATTATATTTTCGCCTTTCCTTTTCGTTACTCACTCTCTCTCTAGTAGCTAGCTATATATAGCTATTATATATGTTTTTCCTACAAACCTCTCTTGTGCCGCGCCTTTAAAGCCAAGCCAAGAGCTCAGAATCGAAATTTAGGGCCATAAAAAAAAGTATTTTTTTTTTTCAGAAAGAATTAGGGCTTCCCAAGCACATTTTTTGAGGCCAGATCATATATAACATAAATTAAACCTTCATTTTAATGTGGCCCAGCCGGGGAGCGTCCAAACCAAAAAAAAAGCACAATCTTAAAAGGTTTTAAAATATAAATAAATTCTACTATGTTTTATCATTTTTTGAATATGCATATTAATTATTCCAACTTATTTATTAATTTTTGTTTTTACGAAATTTTGATTTGTTATTTTTGAGGCTTGGACGTCCAATTAAAACCCCAATTATAAAACAACGAAATAAAAAAAAAAGAGGCCTTCCCCTTCCTTTATAAGGGCGGGTGCCCCTTTTAGATAAAATGTAAGATCTCTACCCTACCATCTCTTTTTTTGGCCACATTAACTTTAAAAATTCATGAAAATATCACAAAAAAATTAATATCAACTTTATAAAAGAAAATTTTAATCTAACGAAAAATTTGTAATTTTTTGACCCTATCACAAACAAAGTTTGGACACACGTAAACAATAATTTTTTTCTGGGCCCCTTGATTCTAAGGCCCGACAAGCAATAAAAAGAGCATAAAAGGGGGGAAACGGGCCTTTTTTGCTATGTGTTTTCAATGGATAGAAACATTGTATAAAGGCAAAGGAGGGGGGAAAGTTGGTTGGTAATGAAATAATTTATTTAGATTATTTTTTTTATTAGAATTCTCTGAAAGAACCTGGAAGCAGCTTACAATTCATTTTTGCCCCACACCATCTATAACAAAAAGGTTTAAATAAAAATCAAGGGTGCGTTTCATAAAACCACACAGCCCAATAGAATAAATTTTTTTTCTTAGGTTGCGGCCAAACTCATGTAGGCATTCGATAAAAGAATAAGTATTATTTGCGAGCGAATCGGGTTTTGAATAAACGTAAATTACTTTCCGATTAGCTCAATTCAATGTTATTTGACATTCACTCAAACCACAATTAATTACCTTCGTTCAGAGCTCACTAAAAAATATATTGGTTCAATGCTCAAATTATTATGTAAGCGTTAAAATTTGAGATTTAGGCCAAATTTATTTGAATTTAGTTATAAATAAAATACCATTTATAAATTAGCAATTGCACAGGATATAAGCAAATATTATATAAAACAATGATAAATACACTCAATGTAAAAACCAAAATTTCAAATTTTTGAAAAAATGAATGAACTTTAAACGCGCCCTTACATATTATCTTATTTTTGTATATTCAAAAAAACATACACAGGGGACACACATTGGGGGATAGATTTAAGCGAATTCGTCTGGCTTAGCTGGATATCCTTTAATCATGAAGACCTTTAATTTGCTCCAATATAGATAGCCTACTGCCCAAAAAATTGAGGTTTTTATGTTTCTAGGTTATCGTACACCATATTTATTATTTCTTTGAGTAACTTTGTATTTTACGTTGGATTCGTTAAACAATTTCTAAAAAAGAAGACAATTTTGGTGGGGACAATTAAGATTGCTCTTAAACTAAAAAAGGCTAAATAGATTTGAAATAATGTAAAGTTAATATGGTTCCAGCACACATAATTCAGTTTTCGGTTTACGCCCTTAAATGTAATGGACCCGTTGTTAGATCGAGAGGGAAGAAATTGTGGGAAGTGATCATATAAATCATTTGGTATAACATAATACAATTATATCTATTGTTTTAAAAAATCCAAACCATTATTTTCCAAAATTATTAAAAATTATCAATCCTCTGTCTGATTAACAAAATAAAATGCACGGCTATTTCACGGTACACAGTAATATCCCGTGTTAATTGTTCTTTCATTTGTATTTTGTATTTTAATGGCTCTTCCATCGACTAAAAAAAAATCCCAAAAACTAAAAAAAAACGGCCCTATTCAAATTTATTGTTTAGAATAAAAGAATTTCATTAATAAAATAAATGAAAATGTTAAAAAATTATACGATAATGCTTCTTATTTAAATTTATTAAACCGTTTTTGGGCGCCTGAAAATTTGCATTTTTAAAGCTATGTAGATGAGAGACTGAGTGAGAGAGAGATTACACATAATGCTGATTGATATCATTTTTCATCTTTTTCTTAAATGTTAGTATAGTAATAGTTTCATCTCTAACGAAATTTTTTAACATTGGCCATCAAAAAAGATGGTAGTAGATAGAAAAGAGAGCTCTTCCTCCAAAAAAAAATAGTAATAGCGTTGTAATATAGATAGGTATTTTACTAGCTAAAAAAATTTATTTATCTCTATTATCCACATCTCTCCTTGTTTACATTTTAACCCCTAATCTTATATATTTTTATACGAGAGAATCAAAGTAAGAAAATAGATGAAATGAAAACAAAATTCATGTGTTTTTTTTCGTTTATATTGTTCACGTTTTTTTTTCTACGTTTCGCCATTATTTTGTTATAACTCTGTAATATTTATTGGCCCTTTACCCATATGTCCCTTTCTTGCTCTCTCCCTCCCTAAATTTTCTTTTGGGCCTTTTTTTCGAAAAATATTTTTTAGAGGCTGCCCATATATACATGGTAACAGCACCCAATAATAATGAGTCAACGGTTTTTATTTTTCCTTCCCCATTCTCTGAATTCATGTATTATTTATATGTGTGCCAGGCCCTAAAATTTTTCTCATTTTATAATCCCCATAATTTTTTGGAATTTGACATAATTTTTAAAAAAAATATACTTATTTTATAATTTCTTCAACATTACAGCCAAATTTTTCAATGTCAACCAAAATTATAAACTATTTCAAGTTCTACTAATATAAGTTTGGAAATTGTATCAATAAAATACATTTATAATACCAATAATTCGTTGTGGACATACTTTATATAATTCCTGGATATTCTGATATTTTTCTAAGATCCTTTATAAAGAATAATCATTGACCATCGTGCATTGTGGTTGCATTGCGTGTTTTGGAAAATTTGATCGCTTCGGTAAATATCGTCTGCCAAAGCCGACGATAATTTACCGTACGCTTCAAAAAATGGAGACAAAATGTTTGCATGCAATGTTATTCCAATGCATCTTGGAAGTGAATTTTAGAGCTACAATTGCAAAAGTTAATCGACTCAGGCATCCGATTTATTGAAAATGCCCTTTTTGCATTGTGATTGCATTGCGCTTAAAAAACGTTTATATTAAGAAACTAATCATGAAACAAAATATAAAGCGCCTGCTTTTACTATGCATAAAGGTTGTTTTATGAGACCCGATTTCGATGTTTTTGATACATTAATTCAATCATTTTACATTCATAATCATGTGTACCATTATTTAAACATATCATTTTTCTAATAATTATTTTCTCCTGTAATACTTCTTTTTACCACCACCAAGTCCAAGCAAAGCAAAACGTTCGGTTGAATTGTCTATCCAGTGCCTAAGATTAATGTCTGGGAGCTGATCGCAAAACAGCACTGGATTGCTATGCATATTTACAACAATAATATTAGTTTTGACCCCATGAAAATAAATATATATTTAATACAATGTTCTCATTTAATCTCCTATCTATAATAATAAACCTTTTGTTAACTTACATATAGCTTATAACATATTGAATTTTTCTTTATTCTTATGTATCATTTTTCTGAGAATATTAAATAAAATTTAAAAACCTATGTGTTAATAAAACATTAAAAATTGATGAGATTAAGTACCCAAGGCTAGGCTGTTTAAAAATTTCTCTTTGTATAACGGTAACCGTATCGGTATTAACGCACGTGACTTTGCTAAGTGTCATTTTCCTTATTTCCTGCAATTGCTCTATACGCATGCATATAAAATTATTTTTAGGCAAAATTAAGATTTAGAGTTTGGTCTTATCAAAAACCCGCTCGATTATTACTGTCCATATGGACCCCAGCACATTTTAAATTCTAAATATCTTAAAAAATTACATATATTATATTTTATTAATATATAATAAACAATAGTAATTAAAATTTGGTCTAAGTCTAGTAAGAAAATTTGTTTAGAAATTAGAAATATTATTGGAGTCCGTATGGACCCCATACTCTCCCTTTTGATGTTGAAAACCATGATATTGCCTCTATGCAAATTTAAACTAAAAGTTTGCAACCTTATTTTTTTAGTATTTTTTTAAATAGTTATACATATTAAGTATATAAACTGTTTGTATTGTACAATTAATTGTTTTTTTTTTCATTTAAAATATTTAGTTTTAAAGGAGAATAATAGCCAAAAATTATTTTTTAATTAAAAATTTTTTCATAAATTCTCCTAAAAATTTTCTACTAAACCTAAAAACACTATCAATAATATTGATATATTTAGTTGATCAAGATTTATCTAAATAGAAAAATAAAAAATTCCCATTTTTTTTTGTGTTAAATAAAATTTACAATAACAATAACCTATATTAGTTTGCAATTAAAGAGCACGTATTTTTTTTCAAAATAATAACAAAAATAAAATTCATAGCTATTAAACACTTGAAGTTATAGTTAAAAATTGGGGTCCGTATGGACCCAACTGTAGCAATCGCGTTACAAATTCCTCACCCTACCATTCGTGGGTTAAAGGAAAATAGGATTAATTCTTTCTCCTAGGGCCCAATGCCGTATCCAGAATTCAATCAAAAACTTGATTTTCTTATGTAAGGCACGTTAAAAATAAGCCCGATACAAAAAAGGTTAAAATTTTGTTGTCTTCTGTCACATGAAAAATCCGTTTGAATGTTTTATATTTTTGACAAATTCTAAAACTTATGGCTAAGTGGTATGAATAAAAATACTATTTAGATGATTATATGCTAATTATCCTATTTATTTTCAAATTGCACAATAAATTCATATTAATAAAAACTAATTTTTCCTCCAATTTACATAAAAATATTAGAAAATTTTTGTAATACATTACCTCTATAGACTTCAATAAAACATATAATTACAATAATATCGTTGTGTATTATTTAGTTTAAAAACAGCGTTTACAACTTATAAAGTTCTCCTTGAATAACATAAGAAATAAATTTAATGTTTTTTGCGAAAAAACAAATTCATTTTGAATGTGGCCTTGGAAAGAACAATTTGTTATTTAAAAATTTGACCTTGAACGTGCCATCCTAAAAAAAATAATATAAAAGATTTCTGTGTCGATTTTTGCCAATAAATGCTGCTAATAATTATGTTTAAGATTATAACTTTTGTTGTTTGAGAAGAAGTTCTTACATTTTTTTGGGCTGAAGTACGATATTTATTTAAATGTAGATAAAATTTATACAGCACTATAATTTACAAAAAACTCCACAAAGAAAAAAATATGTTTTTAGGACTGCTTACGTTTTTATTTTTTGGACCTAACAGGATATTCGGTTAAGCGATCAAAACAAGACCCGGTGGAAAAAGGTGCGCTTTTAAAATAATCCTAATCTATAGGAACAACCTTGTCAGAATAAAAGAAACGTTATAAAACAATGTTAAAAACGGCAGTTACGTTTTTAAGGGCTGCGCCCTACTTGGTGCTATGTAAACTTTCGTTGCTAAATGTTAAAAAGGAAAACTTTTAATATACGTTTTAAGTGTTGTTGCCTATTAATTTTTAATCTTTTAAACCAAACTGTTTAGTTTGACAACTTAGCGCATGCAATCTTTGTTGTGTATTAACTCAAATGAAGTGGCTTTTGAGCTTGGTTAATAGTCGAATGGGGGGGGGGGGGGGGACCGCCAACGAATCTACAGGCCGTCCATTTTTTCAGAATCCAGACCTACAAACCTAACGAGCGTGATTTAAATCTCGTTTAATGGGGCCATTAAGAGCCAAAGCCCTGCCGGATACCTTGATGGGAAATGGGTTTGGAAGAAGCTCCTAACCACAGGTTTCTTTAACAACTTCAAATGCACTCTGCCCATAATTCACTGTTATTAGGTACTGATCGGTGTTAAATAAATTTGTGCATAATTCTATTTGTTTAAAATTTGTTTTACATTAGTGTTTCTCATCGACCCTAAAAGTCTTCTGAAAAAAAAAACAGGATCTGGCCCAATCACCGTTGTATAAATAGAAATTTAAGGTCCAATCTTGTCCCGCCAGTTGAGTCCCTACTCGAAACCCGATCCGAACGAGTCAAAATTTTGGAGACGTTGGACTTTTAGGGTCCCGATAAAAAATTTACACCGAATAGATCTTGCCAATCTTTTTAATTAGCATTAAAAATATTTCCTGAATTGCAAGTTTTTATACAATTTTGAAAAAAAAAAGGTTTTTTTAATATTTTTTCTAAATCGAATGAACTTAACGCGCCCTAAAAACTGTTTTTTTTTTCAATAAAACAAAATCAATGTAAATTTTTCACAAATTTCATAAGTCTTCTACTTTTGCGTTTGTTAGAAAATAAAATCGGCCAATCACAGCCACTATAGTTGTAAAACAGTGAGAATTGAGTGAGCTCACGGCTCTAAGCCTCAAAAACTTAAATCTGATATTTAAATTTTTATTTACATTGTGATTTTTAAGGGCATTTTTTACCTTGTGGAAATTAGGATAGTTATATTACTTGGTGTAAAAGCATAGTCAACAATGCCTGGACGGGGGTGATTTTCGTACCAAAACCGGTCCCCGAATCTCATGTTATGCATTTGTAAGGCAATGATGCAGGAAAAAGTTGGCCCAAGAATGCCATTTCCTCGAGGCAACTCTGATATCCCGGCTGGAAAGAGGTCTATATCATCTGGATGTCTACATACATTATTTCAATTTTACAAATAAACGCCAGCCTGAAATGTATTATTTTAATAGGTACTTAAATGTTTTAGCTATAATCATATAAATGAAATCTGATTAAGGATATTTTATTGATTACATTTTTCGGAATGACCGTGATTTAATAAAAAAATCATTATTATTCTTCAACGTACGCTCTTAAATAAATTGGGACTGGGCCACTAAAATTTTTTCGGACCCTTCATTAATATTAAAATATTTTTTAAATTCTTTAACACAAGTAAACAAGTTTTTGTGAGTTATGAATTAACTTCAGATATCACCATCTTAGGGAAATCCGTTTACCCTTTTTTTTAATCAAACTTAGTTAGTTAGCTATAAACTTTAAAAATTTAAAAAAAAAATAAGAAAAACAAAAAAGATTCAAAAACAAAAATAAACTAAATTTTTTTTGCATATTTACAACAGCTAAACTGTTAAAATCAAACTACAAATAGTATTTTTATTAAAAACCGATAATATATCGTGTCGTATTTAAGTTTGGACGCGAAATATTTTGTATTATCTAAATGTTGATGTAAGGGCTTGATATATAAATAAAATTTATTTCTCATTATTTGTGATTATAAATATAGGTTACAAGGGATTTTTATATGAAAAAAACATTATTAAATTTTTTTAGGGTATATTAAGATCTGACAATTCGGTCAAAAAAGGCCATTTTTCGTTATAGACGGATGTAAGGAGCTGATGGCGGAAGAAACTAAGAACGGAAAATATATATGCTATCATGGTGATGCATTCTTTTATATTTTCATAAACTCATTTTTTGTGACATTGATATTTGTTGACCTGTGTAATAACAAGTAAACAAGGCTCTTATGTCATAAAAACGTTCATCCTTGGCTCTTTTACCTCAACATTTCTTTTGTTCAATAAGTATTTGAGCAAAAAATACAAAATCAAAAGCATTAACCCGCGAGTGCTACAGTGGAGTTCATAGAAACCCAATTACATCTTAAATTTCGGCAGGTCTATTCGGTGTAAAATGAACTCGTGTAAAATGACCTTTTACACGAGTTCATTTTACACCGAATAGACTTTTACACGAGTTCATTTTACACTGAATAGTAAAAACGCTTTGCCATATGTATTATATTTAAATGATAGTTTTCTTATGTAAAATTTTATGAGGATTCCAAATATGCTATTCAATTTTGTCTAACTTTTTTAGTTTTTAAATAAATGCAATTTTAAAATTTAAAACTATATAAATTAGCATATATCAATTTTTACAATTTTATTGATTATAATCGACCAATCTAACATTTTACAACGAATTTATCTCATTCGCGAAATAACATTCTCTATCTTATAATTTTTGTTAAATATAGATAAATAAAGCCTAAATGTTAGTTCGAAATTTTTATTATAAATAGATGTATTATAAGCTTTAAATTAAAACTCGTGTTGCCGAGAGGCTAGAGTACGTCTCTCCAGCCCATGCGTGCCACGGTTCTATTCCCTGAGTACACTTTTTAATATTTTTTCAACATACCCAAGTGTTGCCTGACCTAGGTTAAAAATATTTTAGTAGTTCTTGGAATGTTTTTATGTTATTTTAGGTAATTAAGATGATATTATATTATAAATTTTTAAACCTTATTTTTTTGTCAATAACTTAAAGATACCTTTTCTAGGAAACTTTGTATATGTTCAACTAGTAGATTTAGGCGCTTCTTATGTTAATTTATAAAAGGTGAGCCACATATTTCTCATTTAATAATAATTTCGGAATTTTTATTTTAATTTATAATTATTATGTTAATATAAGAATTGTTTTTAATTAACTTTAAAAATAAAGATCCTAATCTAACTGCGATGAGTTTAAATTTTTACATATATAATGGTTGTTTTTTTAAAAAGGGATTTCGCCCCTTAAAGTAAAATATATAAAATTAAATCATTTTTACAATTTATTTTATTTTTCCATGTATATCAATATCGTAATGTTATGGGTCATATAATGAATTAAAATGCGGGGCTCCAGGGATAAAATATAACAACATTTAAGTGTTCAAAATAACATTTTAGGAACTGCTAGTATTTAAACTAAGTCAGGCAACACTTGGGTATCTTATAAAAATATTTAAAAAAATGTATCCTTAGGGAATAGAACCGGTGCACGCATGGGCTGGAGAGATGAACTCTAGCCTCTCGGCAATACGAGTTATAAATTAAACAATTCATCTATTTATAATAAAATTTCCGTACTAACATTTGGGATTTTTTATCAATATTTTAACAGAAATTATAAGATAGAGAATGTAATTCCGCGAATGAGATAATTAAATTTGTTGTATAATGTTAGATTGGTCGATGATAATCAATAAATTTGTAAAAATTCATATATGCTAATTTATATAGTTATTAAAATTTTGAAATCGCATTTATTTAAAATCTAAAAGAGTTAGACAAAATTGAATAACGTATTTGGAATCCTCAAAAAATTTACATAAGAAAACCATCATTTAAATATAATACATATGTTGCATAGCGTTTTTACTATTTGGTATAAAATGAACTCGTTCTATTCGGTGTAAAATGAACTCGTGTTTTTGAATATCCCAAACATGTATTATTATTATGTATCAATTTTGTAAAATATTTAAACAAACTTAAATTTAACATTTGAATCTATGTTTCGTAATTGTTATATTCAATTATTTTTAGAAACTCTCGTATTTTATAAAAAATCTTAATTTTTTTTGGTGAGAGTAATTGTTTATAATCAATTAACATCTACTAACTAAAAAATATTTTGCAGAAGATTTTCCTAATCACCTATATAATGCCTAAGGTTATTTGGGAGAAAAGGATAATTAATATGACAACTAAATTGAAATATATAGTTATGTTAAATATTATAAAACACCAATGAATTTCATTGTTAATTCGGGTAAGAATTTTGTTTATTTATTTTAAATACTTAATTTAACAATACTTTTGCTTGCATTTGCCGCCGGACACCAATATACCAATGATATCTGACAATAGTTAAAAATTAAAAATATGACTTTCAAAAAATAACTAAGTTGTTTTAAGTTAAATGAATTGTATGTAACGAACACAAATTAATAAATAACATTTAGACAAGTTATCGATAGTTTTTGCCTAGCCCTGCCTTTATTGACTTAATAAGATTAAGATGGACGTTCCCAAAGGCGTTCAAATGCTTTATATTAGGGCACGTGCAAAGTGAGTTTTTATTTTCGTGAAATTTTCAAAATTATATTCTGTAATAAAACGCATATTGAAAAAAAAGTTGCCAAATTTAGTTTATGCTCATATAATGTTTTTTTTTAGAATAAAAGATTTTTTAAAATTTTGAAAAAAATAAAATTTTTAAAATTTCTAGAATTTCAAAATTTTTTAGAATTTTCAAAATTTTACGAAAATATGCACGTGCCCTTAGACGTACTAAATATAATGTTAGATTGTACAGAAAAGAATTACGCTGAAATAAATATTGGCGCAATTTATACAAAATTATTAGAATCGAAACTTGTAAACACGGGCAAAGCTTTCAGCAGCACCTGGATACATTTCTAATTCCATCGAGTAAAAATCGTTGAAACGTGCGAATCCACAAAATTGCCGCCATTCATTGTAGCCTGGGACGCCGTGTTCACGGCCCCGGATTAAATTCAGGACCATCAAATCCATACCTATTTAAAATTGATAAAATTAACAAAAAATGTAAATTTAATATACCTAGAAGGATTTTATTTTTTGCAGGTGAAGAGAGTATTAAATTAAGAAGATTATATATAGTATTTTTAATGTTTTTTATATTTCTTTAATTGACCACGCCCCTCTACATGACATATAAATTCTTAATATGTTTTAAATATGTCATAGATAAACAGAGCTGTTTTCATAGGGTGAGTTGTACAAATATTTGATAAATTTTTTGAAATTTATAAAATTATTTATAAAAATTAAGAAACCTTGCGTTTTTTCAATAAAAATACGAAGATCTATTACCAAAAGGTCTAGAATCAAATTCGAACAGGTGATTTCTAACGTCTTCCGATATATTATTGTCCATGAGTTGTGAGTGCTGCTGGAACAAACCACGTATAAGGGGATCAATTCCCTTGGGGAAGGTTTCATCGTAAATGTTTTCGGGTCGAAAAAAATCTGTTCTTAAGTGTAGCGGTGATTGCACTTCGTTTGAGCGGCTAATTCGGAACATATCCTTACTTTTGCAAATGTAAAAAAATATTTTTAGTTTTAAAATTTGAATTCACAAATACTTTTGTCAAATAAAGCACATAAAACAGCGAATTTAAACACCATATTCTAAATTATCCCATTAAATAAATAGTTAATAAATTTAATATTAAAATGAAAAATAAGATGTCACTCTCACGATAAGCCTATTTAATTATAATTTATTTACAAAATTTTATAAAGAAAGGCTAAACATATTGTTTACGTAATTAAAGCTTCACTAATATATTTTTTTTGAATTTTTAGTTTTTGATCTTGAGGTCGCATAAAAATTGTCACTTTTGGCCAGGTTAAAAATTTGTTAAATAAAGTAACAAAAAAATAGATTAGATATTGCGACAAGTAGTAGAACTAATTTAAATATTTACCTTTTAAAAATCAAAAACTCGTATAATAGCTTAGAATATATGATATATAAGATGTTAAGTTAATTATTTGATACTAGCCAACACCAATGATGGGTGCCATAAATGTTCTAAACATAAAAATGTCAATGGGTATTAACCACATATTATTTTACTTAATCAAACTGTGTCCAAATCTAAAGGCGGCCACAATGAAGCCATGGTCTACCGTAACATCAACCTTATCGTCGTAACCGACGAAATATCCCGTATTCAAAAGACCAAGATTGAAGCGTTCAATTACATCTGAACTAAGCAGGATTGGAAGGAATTCATTAAAAGTGACGTGTTGGACTACAGCTCCTACTATTCTTCGTGCTTCTTGATATCTGTAAAGAAAAAAATGTAAAATATTACGATATTTTGTGCAATACCGGGTTGAGGACACAATTTAAAACAAATATTATTTAAACCCTCTACGAATTTTGGTTTTTCGGAAATTCAGAAAAATTGATTTTTATATTTTATTTGTGAATAAAAACTTTTTCAATGATAAATAAAAAATGCATTGACATTTTTTGATATGCTTCTTTTGTTTAACTTAAAACAAAATCTATCTATTTACGTAGTTTTGTTGTGTTTTTTTCTCTTTGTATATCGTGTATGAATAAAATAGGAAATCAAAAAACTAAAATCGTTTTGTCGTTGTTTCTAGCAAATTTAAGTGAATAACAAATAACACTATGGTATTTGACACTGACCTAACGCGAGATATAAATATAAACTACTGTTGTTCACGGGCCTTTAATTGAGATCAAATCCGATTCGATTTTTTTTTGTTTAGGCTCATTTTAACACATAAATTTGGTAAAAAGGCTAATATAAGAAATCTGCAGTGTGTTGAATGTAGGGATGGCAAATACTTTGGACTAAGTTGAAGTTACTAAGTTTTTATTAGCTAGTTTCTATAAATCATTTGTTATTTATTTTTATCTGTTAATAATAAATTAAATTTTTTTTATAAGTATTAATCATGTCAATATTTATGATTCAACTAAGAAATAGCATAATTGATTTTTTGATTTACAAAATTTTTGAAATCTGTTAAGCAGGTGACGTTTTTTAATGCTTTCAACTATAGCTTCTGAGTTGTCAATTTATAAATAATTTTAATGCATTAAAAACTACATGATAGCTATATGCAAAGTTGCAATATAAATATAAATAAATTTTAAAGTATTTTTATCCACAACGATAACACTGGACAACGAAATTTAGACGACATTAGGCATCAATTATGGCAACTATCGATTTTGGTCAAGTTTTTGGTGCTAATTACGAATATATCAGAATTGCTTCATTTTTAGTTATATGGTGTCAAGTTGAGATTTTTCTATTTTTGGGGTATTTTAGGCTTCTACATCATACAATTTGTGGGTAGTAACAAAAGTTTAAAACTATATTTAGATTACGGAAACATTCATTATCAACGTAGTGCGTTATTTTTTATAATATATATTTTTTATCTTTTTATATTAGTGGTTTTCGTCATATCCGATTTTTGATCCTAATTAACTTGAAAGTGAATGGCTAATAATTTTAGGCTAAAACCTTCTTTAGATATGTTTTTTATAAGGAATCTGAATAAGCCAATAGATATTTTAATAAATTAATAGTTAAAAAAATTTTGTGAATATTTCTCTGAACTTTGGACGCGGTTTGAAAAAAATGGAGGCATTGAAAAAAACTAAACCCGGGATCGTTATTGCAAGAAAATTCTTTACAAAACCCTCAAAAATTCGTTTATGTTGTTTTTGTTGTTGTTCAGTGTAATTTAAAAAAATATACTTAACTATTAACTATAACTTAATTTAATTTTGGGGTGTGTCGAATAGGAATAAAAATTTTCGATTTATATTAAATAGCATAGTTTCTTTTGCTTAACTTTTCTACTCCTGTGAGCCAATATTAAAATATTACACAGGTCAACAATTTTTTGAGAGTTATGAGTTAACTACGGAGATCAAACCTACCATCTTAGGGAATATCAAATCCGTTTACCGTTTTTCCTAATCAAACTTAGTTAGTCAGTTATAAACATTGAAAATGTTAGAAAGGTCAAAAAACCATAAAGATTCAAAAACAAAAATGAATTGAAATTTTATTTTTGCATATTTACAATAGTCAAACTGTTAAATTCAAACTTCAAATAATATTTTCATTAAAAACCAATAATATTTCATGTCGTATTTAAGGACGCGAAATATTTTGTATTATCTAAATGCTGATGTAAGAGCTTGATACAAAAATTTATTTTCCATTATTTGTTGATTAATAACACTGGACAACAAAATTTGGACGACTCTAAGCATCATTTATGGCAACTAGGGTTTTTGGTCAAGTTTTTGGCGCTGATCACGAATATGAAATCAGAATTTTAGCCAATGCCTTAGATTTTTAGTTATTCAGTGTAAAAGTTGAGATTTTTCAATTTTTGGGGTATTTTGGGCTTCTATATCATAAAACCTATGGCTAGTAACAAAAGTAATATATTTAGATAACAGAAACATTCATTATTAACGTAAGGGATTTAAATTTTTTTTTACATTATTTAATATTTTTTTATTTTTTCATTTTCATAAAATTAGTCGTTTTGTCATAAAATCCGTTTTTTGATCCTAAATAACTTGAAAGTAAATTGCTAATAATTTTAGGTAAAAACTATTTTTAGATATATTTTTTATAAGGAATCTGAATATGCCATTTGATTTTTTGGAAAATTAATAGTTAAAGAAATTTTGTGAATTTTTTTCTGAACTTTGGACGCGGTTTAAAAAAATTGGAGGCATTGAAAAAAAAATTAAACCCAGGATCGTTATCGCAAGAAAATTCTCTACAAGACCCTCAAAAAATTGTTGATGTTTTTTTTTGTTGTCCAGTGTAATATAAGTTACATGGGATTTTTATATGCAAAAAAGATTATTAAATTTTTTCTTTTTAGGGTATATTTAGATCTGCCAATTTGGTCAAAAAAGGCCATTTTTTGTTATAGACGGATCTAAGGAGCCAAAGACGGAAGAAACTAAGAAAAACGAAAAATATATATGAAATTAGGCCATCATGGGGATGCATTCTTTTATGTTTTCATAAAATTCACGTTTCTGACATTAATATTTGTTGACCTGTGTTATTTATGATAAAAGAGCCAAACTAGGCTTGTTTAAGGTTAAAGAACCTTGTTTAGTCACACCTTAAAAGAATATTAAAAATATTTTAATATAAGGCTCAGTCTTATCCGAAAAAATAAAATCAAGTCGATCCAGTCCGGCCTTTCTCAATATAAGGGGTTCAAATAAACATTTATCTATAAAATTTAATTTCCCTTTAAATATTAGAGAAAAAAAAACTGCCAATTTTTGATTTCTCCTAAAATATAAAATGTCAACAGTTTTTCGTCGTCCCAATGCGGGTTAAATCTGTACAGGTGGTAAGCTAGTCGATTGTGTTCTCTCATAAAAATTGTATGCATGGTTATTAGCAAAGAGTTCTCGTTTGTTCGTTTGTCACCTGTAAATGTAAATTACCATTTAGCACAAAATACACTTAAAAAACGTAAAATTGTTAAATCTAAACACCGACGTATACAAGGCCACGTACAAGGTGAGTTTTTATATTCGTAAAACGCTAAAAATTCTAAATATGATAACTTTATTATTTTTATATTTTTTTTCGAACATTCTTTATGTCAGAAAAAGTATTTTATTGGCTTAAACTAGTTTAAAGATTTTTTGAAAAAATGCGTGAATTTACAGAATAAATTTTATTTAAAAATTTTACGAAAATAAAAACTCATTTTGCACGTAACCTAATGCAACCTTGCTACTTAGCCTGTTCTCGTCTACACATGGAGACATAATTTTTTTAAGAACGCCATTACATTAAAACTACTTTTACTCGATTATTATCAATCTAATTGTCATTTTTAATAATTTTAAGCCAACTGTAAACATATATCGAAAAAAAAACAAAAAGTAAATTTTTAAGAAGCCCATGTCTGAAAGATAAAAGGCATATAAGTCAGTGTTAAAAATATGTTTTATATTTAAGTTAAGTAAAACAAATTCGATAAAGGTAACATATTTAATTTCCCAATATATTTTAGCCCCAGATTTGATCAGATGAGCTATTAATTTTATTATTACTAAACTTCATTTAAAACTTTACAGTTTCAAATTTTTTTATACTTTTTGAAAATGTATTTTTGAATTTAAGTCATCAAAAACAAAACAAAGTTTGGGAATTTAAACACAGGCTTGGCTGATTTTTTAACAATTTTGACCATTAATATTATTTTAATTTTTTGTATAAAATCTTTCACAATCCTAACAGAAATTAGATGTAATAAATACCATTTCATGTAAATTTGAATTAAAATTACGCTATTAAAAGTTTATAAATAACCTATAAAACGTAGAAAATAATCTAATAAATTTTATCACATATTAAACATATTTCATAATGTAAGGTTGTTTTTGGTGCAATAATTTTAATTTGTTTCCCTTTTTCACTAATCCTTGTTGCGGCTCTGTCTAAATGATCAATTAACTATGCCCCGTTTCCTGCTGACTGCCGGAAATAATATGAGGACCCTCATTGCAAAATATAATATGGGAAATTTACCTGACCTGAAGCAAAACACCGATAGGGAGCGGTTTTATTGGCACATTGCTCAGACACGGGTCGAGTACCCAGAGGTAGCAATCGTTGCCCTTGTGGATTTTTCGTATTGATTTGAGTTTTTAATAAACCTATATGTAAAATAATTCCGCATTTAGAATATAATGCGACAAATAGGGAAGGCTAAGGTTTTGCATTGGACCTTATATTAATCTATCAGAAAAATAGCGCCTAAATGATATCTTAAGCAACAAATTTATTTAACGTATCATGAAATAGTTGGAACAAGAGTATCTGTATAATTACCGTATTCAAACTGTCTCAAATTGTTAGCGACTTGATTTGTAGATCCATAAACCTGAGAAGCATCAATGTAAGATGTAACTTCGTTGTTTTGCTGGCGAATGCCTGATTTTTTAGATTAATATATATGATAGCCCAGGATTAAAACAAAAAGTGGGAACGCAAATATGAAAATAAAATGTTGCCGCCTCTAATGGCTGACGATCTACCGGTTTAAATGCTGTGCTGAGCAATCTTCCAAATGAGGGGTGGAAGGAATCACAAAAATTTTGTTACATTATAAAACACAGTTCGACACATTTTTAAATGTAAGAAGCTATTTTAGAAAATCAAACCTATTATTTTAGGAATCTTCAAATCTGTGTACCGTTTTACTGTTAAACTTTGTAAGCCAGCTTAACATTGAAATTTGAAAAATATTTAAACGATTCATATGAAAACTAAAAAATATAAAAAAAAATTTTTTACATATATAAAACAGCGAAACTGTTATATTAAAACTTGTAATAATATTTATTCTACTCGGGTAAAAAAAGTGCCATTTTAGGTGTGGGTGAAATTTTTTATAACCTATGTGTGGATGTTAGAGCTCGATAAAACAAAAAATTCAATATATATTCAGGTGGTAATTTAAGGTTTTAGTTAAATTTTTTTTTATCTTATATTAAACCGCCTTTCCTCATTAAAAAAACATTAGAAATAAGGGCATAAAACTATTTGTAAGTCTCAACAAACTTTACCGAACATTCATTGATTTTGTATATGTAATTAAACAACAGAGGAAAAAAATTATAAGAGAAAGACCAATAGCCTGTCGTATCCTGGTCAAAGCTCTGCTGATCACTGGTGTGCTAATAGACTCGCTACTTGCCTGGCATAATTTAAAATAGTATAGTACCTAACCGACAATCCCTAGCAATAGCAGGCAACGAACGAACGACCTCCATACATGTTTGGCCAAATCGACTGTAAAAAGAGTCTTCGCGCGGAATTTCTACTGGAACGCATTGAGGGTGAGGCATGGTAGCGTTGCAGCAACGGAGACGACCTTGTTCAAAGCCTATTTTCGTATAAACATAAATTATAAGTTTGCTAAAAAAATATCCTTAATATAGGTGAGGTGAGATAAATATTGTTTCGTTGGCAACAATTCAAATATTTTATTAGCGTCGAGTGTTAAACGAAAATTTAGCTGGGCCTAAAAACCTAGGTCACCGGTGCGTGTTAAATATCATTTAAGCAGGGCCTGTTGTAAAGTTAAAAGAGGCAAAGCTTTAATGGGTATGCCATTTCCTAATAAGAAAAGTGGAGGAAACTCTTTTACCACAGGTTTGAATAAATAAAGTTTTAGTGATTATATCATTTAAAAATATATAAAACTTAATGCACCAAATTAACTAAAAAATCTTGTTATCACTCTTTTTTTCAATTTTTATTTTGCTAAAAACATTTTCTTTGGAATAAGTTATAAAATACTAAAAGTTACATTTATTGTGACCTCTGGACTTAAAAATTAAATTTAACTATAAGTTTTTTTAAAACTTAAACTTGTTATCAAAATCATATATTTAGTCTATTTCAATTTGCTAAGAAATTTAATTATTTCATAGCTTGGACGTAAATATTAATCCAAGGTGGAACAGTTGAAATAATTAGAAGCTTATTTTTATATTTGAGAAACCGTACTAAAATTTATTTAACGGCTACATCTTTTTACAACATTAACTGTGAGGGCCAGACGGCCTTGCGCGTATGAGCTTGTGTCGTGTTCTACTAAGTTAAGCAAGATGATCATTTTATAGGCTTTTAAAGCCTACGAGTTTAGCTTAATGTTGATTTAAAGAATTCGGGCTGACGGGACTTGTTGAAATTTAAAGATATAATTTAAATAAGAATAGGGGGCCATTATTATATTTTGAAGGACCGACAAGGCTCTTCAGCTAATTATAATACACCCCGATATATGCTCGGCTGCCGCACTTAAAAAAATATGGCTATTTAATGCTTTTAAATATCCTACCTTTTATTACGAAATCAAGGATAAAAAAAGGGATAATGACGTATATGAATGCTAATTTTTATAATATTAGTAATTTTTCTCTCAAAATTTGTAACCGGCAATTGTTGGAGAAATTAAAATTATAAAGGGAAACTTTTCAGGGCGTTTTTGTGAGCCACCTTTCAAGAGTTTTTCAGCCCGTTTTTTTAAAGTCCTTTTTAAATGTTTATTTTAATCCTTTATATGGCACCCTCACAAGCTATAAAGCTGTTGAACAAAGTTTTGGCTCCCCAGCTCTGATTAGCACTATTACTTATCTAAATAATCAAACTTTGGACATTGCAAAACTGCGTTAAAGTAATTTAACACATGTTGACACAAGACGCCCTTTTAATCTAGGTCCAAAGGAAATGATTAACTTTTTAAGTTGTTTTCACTAATAATGGCAACTGATTGGTTCTAATCTACAGACAGATTCTTGGTATGCGAACTTTTAACTGTGGGTACTAATCGGCTCAGATAGCTCAGTGCAAACATTCTTGTTTTAAACCCAGGAGGTTGGAGGTTCGAATCCGTGCATAGGCGTCATTTTTCTTCAGAATAGAACACATGTAAAACCACTTTGCTGGGTGTCCTACTAAGGTAGTAGGTCCTAAACGATGTGCCTATAAGCCTAGACCGCCGGCGTGCGAGAAAATCTACTATGAGTCAATGCCCTAAACGAGTATGGCGCCCTTATATATGGAAAAGTAAGGAGGAAACCTCAAACCCAATTGTTTTTGAATTGTGGGTACTAATGAATGCCATAAATTGTAACAACCGAATCACCTGTGGGACTAGATGCAAGTGCATATTCATGATCCATGAATTGCCCATAATTCATAACCATAGCCGTAAACAAGGGATCTTCTAAAGTTTTCGACGGGAGAGTTGTCGTGCTAATGTTTCGTGGATTAGGAAGTTCTGATCCATCAAATGCCACGCGCATTGTGTTTAAGCCTGCATAATTATTTCAAGAGTTATGGCATTATATTGGCAGATTTTAAATTTTTTCTTCATTATTTTTATTGTTTCTATGAATATTTTACAAATAAAAAGATTGTGCCGAAACATTTTTTCTTTTACTTTGATATTATAATTGACGAACTTTATATTAAATAATTTTACAACTGTATTAAATTTCTATTATGTTGAATTATTAAAAGACTCGAGCAAAAATATTATCCCGGTTGCGAAGTTAAGATAAAGATTTTGATTTTTATATATAATTTGCCCTTTATATATTTTAATAATTTAAATTTTATAGAAATTTTTGTGAAGGATGAGTGGAATATTGATTAATAACTGAATAACAAATAGTATAGTTCAAATTAAACTAAAATATAAAATTTTTTTTAAGTGAATGTCGTCTTTTTTCAAAAGGACTTAGATTGTATTACAAAGTTCGACAGATTTTTGACATATATAACCTAATTTATAAGTTCACATAAAGCTATTAACTAAAGAATTAATTCACTTATCGTTTTATCTGGTCAAACCTTGTAATCCAGCTATAGACATGAAAAATTATAATTGTTACAAAAACAAATAATATCCAAAAACAAAAATATTAGAAATTTATTTAAAATGATTAAACTTATAAATTCAAACTAATGATTTTTATTCAACCTTGTGTTTGTGACAATTTTATGTTTGGGTGCAAAGTATTTTTAATAACTTAAATGTAGATGTTGTATATATTTGAAAATTCAATATTTCTCATAAATTGAAGTTACATTTTAAGTATTTTATATTTTTGAAGCCGCAAATCAATCTGTTTTGCAGATATGTCAATTATTTAACTTCCAAACTTGAAGGCCATGTTACATTTATTATTCTAAAAAATACAAAATACATTGTTTTAGAAGGCTATATGAAGCAATAAATTCTTATTTAATGAAAAATTTTACAATCCTATTTTTTTTTAAAATTGTATAGTCACGGTCTTATCCCAAAAACATAAAAAAAATTTCTATTAGCTCATTATTTCAAACGTGTTTAGAAAAAGTGTTGCAAAAAACGTATGGGCATTTTTACGAAATTAACGACTAAATAATTAAATTTAGCAAGCTATTTAATGCAGGTTAAAAATTAAATGCTAAATAGAGGAAATCATTAAGTTATACACACTTAAATTTTTTTTTAATAGCAGGTACAGCAAGCAAATATAAAAAGAGATTAAAATTGAATTATTTATGTATAGTTTTCAACTACCTGGGATCTCAACCAAACGCCACGTTTTCCTTATTCCAAAAAATAAATAAGATGACCAGAAACCTCTGAGGGAAAATATCAAGTTATTGGCCGCTAAATAAAATTTGTCTTCTTGACAGGCACGATTCTAGACCCATCAAAAATTTTTGATTGCCCCCCCCCCCCCAAAAAAAATTTAATTTGCCCCCCCCCCCCCCAAATGCATAATTTTATATCCCCCCCCCCCAAATTAAATTTGCCTTCCCCCCCCCCCCCCCCCAAATACGTATAAATTTTATTTATTCTTCCACATAATACACAGGTCAACAATTTTTTGAGAGTTATTAGTTAACTACAGAGATTAAACCTGCCATCTTAGGGAATATCAAATCCGTTTACCGTTTTTCCTAATCAAACTTAGTTAGTCAGTTAAAAACATTGAATATTTTAGAAAAAAAGTTAAAAAACCAAAAAGAATCAAAAACAAAAATAAATTGAAATTTTATTTTTGCATATTTATGATAGTTAAACTGTTAAATTTAAACTTCTAATAATATTTTCATTAAAACCCGATAATATATCGATTCGTATTTAAGTTTGGACGCGAAATATTTTGTATTATCTAAATGCCGATGTAAGAGCTTGATATATTAATAATATTTATTTTCCATTATTTGTGAATCAAAATATAAGTTACAAGGGATTTTAATATGCAAAAAAGATTTTTAAATTTTTTCTTTATAGGGTATATTTAGATCTGTCAATTGGTCAAAAGTAGACGGATCTAAGGAGCAGACGGAAGAAACTAAGAAAAACGAAAAACATATATGAGATTAGGCCATCATGGAGTGCATTCATTTCTGTTTTAATAATAATCTTGTTTCTGACATAAATATTTGTTGACCTGTGATATAATTACATTTTCTCCGCCAAAAATATCTAAAAAATTTTATTTTAAAAATATTTACCTTTTTTAAAAGTGTTTTTATTTAAACACTTCTTATCCGCTAAAGAGATCAAACTAACACAGAAATTATTTCTGTTGTTATTAGATATATAGAAAAATTTGATGTTACAGAAAGCTTTATAATTGTGAAAGCAATTCATAAATCTGATGCCTAAGAGATTTTCTCACTTGTCAACAATCTTTTGTTAGAGTATAATCTAGAACCAAAGAACCAGATCGTACAAGGCTACGATGGGGCGAACGTAATGCCCGGAGAAAAAGGTGATGTTCAAATGTTTCTAAGCAAAATAGCTGGACCATGTCCCGTATATTCATTGTTTTAACCACCGATTGCATCTTGTTGTAAAAGATTTTCTTGAAATTTTAAGTGAAGGGAAAGATACTAATTTTTTTTCTTCCCTTCATAAATTTTTTCAACATGATGCAATCAAGGAAGTAAGTGAATAAGGGACAATACCCCGGCTGTTGCCCCATCGGTGGTGTGGTCACTACGCTATTTTAAAAATTACATAAAAATATTAAATACTCTTTTAAAAATTAAAAATAAAAAAGTTTTAATATTTTCAGGTTACAGGGCCGATGCGTCGGGGTTTTTTGACCATATTTATAACCATCAATTTATTTTTTTGTATTTATCATTTGAAAATTTATTTTATTTATTAAAAATAATTAATGATCAATTTCAATAAAAAACGATTTATATTTCTAAAACTTTTGATTTAATACACCATTGTTTGTTAGAAATTAAACAATTAAAAAATACAAATACATTTACAGATTTATTTGATAACTGTTTTGATATATATAATACTTTTTTAAATGATAATAATATTATAGATAATAGAAAAACTAAACCTAAAGATTTTTTTTGATTTTTATTTGTTTTCTACCCATAAGTTTGAGAATAATTTATATAATTATAAAGTATTTATTTTAACATTATTGATTTATTTATTTATTTTTTCTTGATAATAGATTTTTTACCGATTCAATAATATTTATTTAGAATCTTTAGATTCCTTTTAAAAATTTGATTATCCTTTTTTTTAGATATAAATTTAGAGAATCTTTCAAAAATAAGTAATTTTGATTTCATTATCTAAAAAAATCGTAGCCAAATTTTTAATAAGAAAACTTAATAATCACAAAGAATGTGTTACTAATGATTTACATTTTTATATGATTACAAAGATGCGCCTCATCTATTTAACATTTTTACAATAAAATTGTTATTTGGCTCTTCAACGTCGAGTTGTGAGGCCAAATTTTCTTCTTTAAGAACGGTAATAACTTCTAGTAGGCTAGCAAGTAGTGACCTGCTCAAAGGTGATTTGGTTATTTTAGGACACAAAAAATCATTAACTGGGGCGTTAAATTTTGATGAATTTTATAATTTAATCAAAAACTTCTAGCATAAATTTGTTAGATTAATACAATACACTGTTGATAATCAGCTAATTATTGCTTGCTATTTTAAGACATGGTTGCAATATTTTTTTATGCGCATTTAACGTTTATGTTCATGTTTTATTATATATTTTACCCTAATATTAATTACTAGTTATATATAACCAGTGATTCTTCCAAATTAGCATACTTATTTTTTTTTTTATGATAAACAATCTTATTTTATTATTCATTTTCTAAAATCCGAAGTTCATATAATTCATTTTTATCATTCATATATATCATATTTTTATTTTTCATGCGCATTGACACCAAATGATAAACTTACAATTAATTTCCAAATCTCATATCTCTTTAGGTAATTTTAGTGAAAACAATTTATTTAAATTCACATATTCAATTTATAAACGCAATCATTTTTTTTATTTTGTGAATATTATAAATTACTATTAATTTGTTAAAAATAAAAACTTTAAATATGGATTTAATTGTGGTACATGTAGCCGTGACCGCCCCATGAGTTTTTTTGCCCCCCCCCCTTCCCCCCAAATGGAAAAGCTAGAATCGGGCCTGCTTCTTGATCTGCCTAAACTTTGATGTTATTGTATTTATTTAATTTTTTACATCAAAAACTTTCTATTTTATACTATTTATCTTTATATTTCATTTTCAAATACTTTAATTAAAAGATAATAAAGACTTTTTTGTTCAAATTTTGTCTGTGGCATTACTTAAATCTAAATTCTGTCTTTTTGAAATTTTTATAGTATGATTGATTCAGTTTTAGGGCGCCCTTGGCAACGTTATTTCTATTTTTTAACAATTACTGCCTATTTATCTTTTATTCTATATAACACAGGTATACTAATTTGAGAGCTAACTACAGAGATCATCTTAAAAATTTTCAATTTCGTTTATAGTTTTTTCAAATCAAACCTAGTAAGTCAGTCATAAACTTTAAAAATTTTGAAAAAATTTAAAAAAAAAATTTGAAAAATATTTTGCATTTAACTTGCGATTAGCACTGAGGGGTCCATACAACCCCAGTACTTCTGAAATTTAAATTTTTTAAAAAAATATTATATTCAAAATTTTGTGACTTTTTTCTTAAATATATGTTAAACAAAACTAGTAATTAGTATGGTCTAAGTCTTATAAAAAAAATTTTTTTTAAATTAAAAATTCTATTGGGGTCTCTATAGACCCCACATGGTAAATTTTAATGTTGAAAACCATGACATTGCGTCAATGTATATTTAAACTTAAATATTTGCAACTTTATTTTTATTCATTTTTTAAATAGTTTTACATATTAAGTATATAAAATGTTTGTATTATATAAATAATGACATAATTTTTTTTTCTCTTTAAAACATCTAGTTTTTATGGTAAATAATAGCCAAAAATAATTTTTTTTTTCAAAATATAGTATTAACATGAATCTTTCTAAAGGTGTTCTACTAGACCTATAAACACGATGTGATAATTAATAATGATGCATTTAGTTTATTGACAAAATTTATTTTATTAAAAAAGAAAATTCCCAAGTTTCAAATTTTTTCCTACATTGTGTTAAATAAAAAATACAATATACATTAATGATAACATATATTAGTTTATAAAAAGAACACGAATTTTTGGCACCCCAACCAAAATATGACTTAAATATCGGTTTTTGATAAAAATGTTTAGAGTGTGAATTGAACAGTTTACCTGTTAACCCGAAATGCTAGGATGAATTTGTAACGCGAATGCTACAGTGGACTTAATACGGACCCCAATTTTATACCCACTATAACTATAAGAGTTTGCTATAAACTTTATTTTTTCATTATTTTAAATTAGTCAAAAAAAGCCCTTTTTTCGATGGATTTTAATAGTCGTAGGCGGAAGAAACTACGAAAAACGGAAAATATATATGAGTTAAAGCCATCATGGGGATTCATTTATATTTTCATTATTTTTTTTTATCTGGCATTGATATTTGTCGACCTCTGTAATATAAAAAAATAAATATAAAAAAATCCTAAAAGCAATCGTTGTTTGTAGATAAATTTGATGCATTACCATCCCCATAGTCGGGTGGAATAAATCGAATCGGTGGGCTATACGAAGTTCCCCAAATTGGGTTTTTTAGATTATTGCAAAATCCGTCGATTTCGCGGTATTGGTTATTGCAAAACCTCCGTTTAAAAATGGCATATCTGTAGGGGCAGTCTCGATGAAGTGTCGTGTTGTAAACGCTTAGGGAATTTAGGTAGTCCGCAAGCTGATACTTATTATATTGACCTCTATATTAATATAAAAATTCTGGCCAAATTAGAATAAAAAAAATGTTCAATTTTAGGTTAGTGTTAATAGATTCTGTTAGGATATTTGTGTTCATTTTTTTAATAAGCTACAACCAATGAAGAAGTTGTAATCAGAGCTGGGAAAATGCCCATTTTTGGGTCAAACTCATTTTTTTATTTTTCAAAATTAGAAAAAATAAAAGATTTTAGCTTTAATCAAGAAAATATTTATGAAATTTAAGATTTTCTGCTTATATTCTGTATTTAATAATAATTGATTTTTTTAATCTGTCATAAAATTTTTAAAAAACAAAAATTTATGTTTAGTCGAAAAATGGGTTTTTTCCCAGCTCTGGTTGTAATTTGGAAATTTTTCAAACAATATATATTTATTATGTAAGGAAATTAAAATTGCCTGTTGCGATAATATTGAAATCCATTGTGAATTCATTCTTTTTTCTATTAAAAATGCTTAATTTTTAGCTTTTCGCCCTAGGGCATTAAGCCAAGTACAATACTATTTCCAC
>JAUIRJ010000055.1:66814-98931 GCA_030555515.1 Acutogordius australiensis | reverse complement strand
TTTTTAACCTAAGTCAGGCAACACTTGGGTATGTTAAAAAAATATTTAAAAAAAGTTTCCTCAGGGAATAGAACTCGGGCACGCATGGGCTAGAGAGACGAACTCTAGCCTCTCGGCAACACGAGTCATAAATTAAATACTCACAATACATCTATTTATAACAAAATTTTCTAATTAACATTTGGGCTTTATTTATCTATATTTTAAGAAATTATAAGATAGAGAATGTAATTTTGCGAATGACATAATTAAATTCGTTGTATAATGTCAGATTGGTCGATTATAATCAATAAATTTGTAAAAATTCATATATGCTAACTTATATAGTTATTAAATTGAAATCGCTATTATTTAAAAACTAAAAGAGTTTGACAAAATTGAAGAACATATTTGGAATCCTCATAAAATTTTACAAAAGAAAACCATCATATAAATATAATAAATATGTTGCAAAGCGTTTTTACTATTCGGTGTAAAATAAACTCATGTAAAAGTCTATTCGGTGTAAAATGAACTCGTGTAATAGGTCATTTTATACAAGTTCATTTTACACCGAATAGACCTGCCGTTTATAATCCATAAGGATTTTATCTAATTTTATAGTCATTTATACATCCCTGTCGACTGCTAAAAATTATTTAAGCCACATAAGGCATTTTATTGAAAATTGCAGTATTTGGACTGGAAAAATCTTTCTCATTTATCATGCCATTACTTAAATTATTTTTTATAATTTTTAAATCCTAAAAATCTATAATTTGGTTAGCCATTGGGTTTTTATATTATTTCCAGAAATTTTAGCGCCCGACGCAACGCTTAAGTAGCAGGGCGAGTGTCGTTGGCTAAACAAAATGAAACCTTGCCCAAGTTGTTTGGCGAATTTAATTGTCTATAAACAACAATTGTCAAAAAATTTCGTACATGTGGTTTGTATATCTTTTTTTTATAAGTTTATACCATCACGATATCACAAAAATTATGGGTGTTCGAATTAGACGATTTTCAAAATATAACTGTAATTTGAACAGTGTGATTGAGTAGTTATTCTTATCAAAATTGACCAAAAAACTTATTAATTACACCTTGGCCGTGTTTTATATTTGTCAACTTTTTCTAAAGTTTACCTTGAAAATGCCGTAGAATTTTATAAAAAAGAGCAATTACAATAGGCTTATTAAAAAATTATTCTCGCCATTCTTGTTAAAAGAAAATTTGGACTAAATATTAAAAAAAAAATTATTTTTTTAATTATTTAAACAAAAATAAATGTTATTTACCTTAAACGAATATAAAATATACAGTACCACCAATATCACGTACTTATTTGGTCCCATTAAATAAATTACTATTTCTTCAATCGGTGAGAACACCAATACTTTCTTTTGATTTGGTTAAACTAAAATTCGTAATAATGATTATGATGCCGATTCAAAACCGAAAAAGCTACAAGTAATTATTAAAGTTAAAAGGATAATAAATATCAATTATTCCATAATAATGTAAAAATGATTAATGATCATGAATGCGATCAGTTAATTAATCATTTGGATGAGAATAGTTAAAAATAATTAAATCAAATAAGATTTAAAAGTTGGCTAAGACAGTCTAATGACAAGATTAAATTAGATTCTATTGGGGTCCGTATGGATCCCACAATCTTTAATTCAATGTTAAAAACCATGTTATTGTCTCATTTTAAATTTAAACTTGAATAATTGCAAACCAATTTTTTAGTAATCCTTAAAATATTTTTACATATTAAGTATTCAAAATGTTTGTATATATAATAATGTTATATATTTTCTCTTTAAAATATCTAATAATTAGGGTGAATAATAGCAAAAATTAATTTTATTCATAAATCTTCAAAAAATGTTATACTAGATCTAAAAACACGATTGAATCAAGAATAATTATATATTTAGTTTTTTGTCAAGATTTATTTAATGTAATACAGAAAAACAAAAAATTCCTATTTTTTAGATTTATCTGTTAAATTTACACTATAGATTACTATTAACTTATATTAATTTATAACACTGGACAACAAAATAGACAACATTAACGATTTAAAGAGGGTTTGTAGAGAATTTTCTTGCGATAACGATCCCGGGTTTAGTTTTATTCCCAATGCCTCCAAATTTTTTAACCGCGTCCATAGTTCAGAAAAAATTTACAAAATTTTTTATATTAATTTTGCAAAAAAATTGATTGACATATTCAGATTCCTCATAAAAAACCCATCCAAAAAAGGCTATAGCTTAAAAGTAATAGCAATTTACTATCACGTTATTTAGGATCAAAAAACGGATTTTATGACAAAAACCACTAATTTTATAAAAATGACAAATTAAAGAAAAATTAAGTAGTAGAAAAAAATTTAAACGCTTACGTTAATAACGAATGTTTTGGTAATCAAAATGTATTTTTAAACTTTTGTTACTACCCACGCTTTGTGATATAAAAGCCCAAAATACCGCAAAACACAAAAAATCTCAACTTTGACACTGAATAATTAAAAATCTGAGGCATTGGCTGAAATTCTAATTTCATATTCGTAATTAGCACTAAAAACTTGACCAAAAACGATAGTTGCCATAAATGATGCTTCAGTCGTCCAAATTTTGTTGTCTAGTGTAATTAAAGAGCACGTATATTTCTTCATAATAATAAATAATTAAAGTTAATAGCTTTAAAACTCTTATAGTTATAGAGGTTTAGAGTGTTCGTATATGGACCCAACTGTAGCATTCGCCTCACAAATTTTTCACCTTAACATCGCGGGTAAAAAAATTCTTAATTTTTTAAAATTTTAAAATATTACTCGGTTCATAGCAGAGATCCGCAGCCGGCCCGGAAACCCGGACCCGGCGCCGGCGCTGACCGGTCCGGGCCGGCGCTGACTGGAAAAATTAACATCCGGGCGGGCCGGGCCTGACATAATAAAAAATTTTTCTCGCCCGGGTTGGTTAAATAAATTAATATATATATAAAATTATTTATTAAATTATTTTTTATTAAACTTCATTACAGCATAACTTCTCTGTAAATAAGTTTTTCTTTTAATATAGATTAAATGGCCTATTTTTTTCTCACTATAATTTTCATTCATTGATAAAATTAATTTTCCCGCAATATGGATCTAAAACAAAAAGTTGAAGATAAGATTGTTGATGAAAGATCCAATACGCACGGCAAATCTATTGTCTAACAATAAAAATTTTGATGTATATTCATTTTTATTATAGAGTGTGCATCATATATAAGTACAAAATTTAATTTATATAAATTTAACAAAATTTAAGATAAATATTGAAAATTATAAAAATAATTAAACCCGGGTTTTAGCCGGGTTTTATCTTCCGGGCCGGGCTCAAAAATTTAAAAAAAAACCGGGTTAGGCCGGGCCGGCGTAAAGGCAAAAAAAATTGAACCCGGGCCGGGCCGGCGTAAAGGTAAAAAATTAAACCCGGGCCGGGCCGGGCTCCCAAATTTTGGTTTTTGCGGATCTCTGGTTCATAGTGGAAAAAAAATTTTGAAGAAAAAAATATTGAGCGCATTTGATTAACATTGAGGTAGCTAGTGTAAAAAAAAAATTTTTTTTTCAAAAATTTTTTGTTAGGCATATCCAAGGGCGTAGCAATTTGTAAAGCTTGGGGGGGGGGGGGGGTTTCAAAAAAAATTTTTTGCCAATTATTAATGGAATTTTAAATGTAATTTAATTTTATATTTAATTGGTATTTAGTTTGGGGGGGGGGGGATATGCACTAAAAATTTTTAATTTGGTGGGGATATGGCATGCTTGGAGGGGGTTTCATCCCCAAAACCCCCCCCTCTCCTACGCCAATGGGCATATACTAAAACGAGCAAAAAATATTAATTTTTATTTTTTATATTAGCCGTTAAAATTTTTTTTATTATAAAAATATTTTTTTTACAATTTAAAAATTAGTTTTAGCTGCAGCCACAACTGCAGAATTAAGTTCGCATGCGCATATTTAAGTTACATCTTCTCTAAACATTTAACCAACCCACATTTTATATTTAAACAAATATAAATACCTCCATATTTCCTCTAAACTAGCCTTAGGTGGTAAATATAAGCTTACCCCTGCTTTGAATCAGAATATCTAATATCACGGTATTCCGCCCTTTTCTTAGACAACTAAAGATAATCTCGTAATCTGTCATCTGCAGCAATATTTACATTTACCATGTTCAACTTCAAAAGCTGTATCAAATAATAATAAGTCTACGCTAAAAATGAAAAGCGCATTACATAAATTATCATACAATAGTCATTTCCTTAGCAAACTAGTTATCATATTTTTAAATAGATGATAATATATGATCAGGCACGATTCTAGACCCCTTTTGGGGGGGCAGTGCCCCCCAAAAGTTTTTGATTGCCCCCCCCCCCAAAAAAAAATAATTGAATTTGCCCCCCCAAAAATACATAGTAATTTTATGTTTGCCCCCCCCCCCCAAAAAAATTGAATTTGCCCCCCCAAAAAATATATAGTAATTTTATTTCTTCCACATAATATAATTAAATTTGCTCCGTCAAAAATATCTAAAAAATATTATCTTAAAAATATTTACTTTTTTTAAGTGTTTTTATTCATTAATACTTCTCATCCGCAAGAGAGATCAAACTAACACAGAAATATATAGAAAATTTGATTTTACAGACAGCTTTATATTTGTGAAAGCAATTCATAACTCTGATGCCTAAGAAATTTTCTCACTTGTCGTTATCTATTGTTAGAATATAATCTAGAACCAAAGAACCTGATCGCACAATGCTACGATGGGGCGAACTAATGCCCTAGGGAAAAGGTGGTGTTCAAGTATTTCTAAGCAAAATAGCTGGACACCATGTCCCGTATATTCACTGCTTTAACCACCGATTGCATCTTGTTGTAAAAGATTGTCTTGAAATTTTAAGTGAAGGGAAAGATTTTTTTGATAATTTTTCTTCCCTTCATAAATTTTTTCAACATGATGCAATCAAGGTAGTTAGTGAATGCGGGACCATACCTCGGCTGTTGCCCCATTGGTGGTGTGGTAACTCCCTGCCCATTGTTTTTTTTTAAAATTACACAAAAATTAAGACTCTTTTAATAATTAAAAATAAAAAACTTTAATATTTTTAGGTCACAGTGCCGAATCGGGGTTTTTCGACCATATTTATAATCATCTATATATTTTTTTGTATTTAATTGAAAAATTATTTTATTTATTAAAAATAATTATAAACCAATTTCAATGCAGAACGATTTATATTTCTAAAACTTCTGATTTAATACACCATTGTTTGTTAGAAATTTAACAATTAAGAAATAAAAATACATTTGAAGATTTATTCAAAAATTATTTTATTAATACTTTTTTAAATGACAATAATTTATCTTTGGATAAAAGAAAAACTAAACCTAAAGATTTCTGATTTTTATTTATTTTCTACTCATAAGTTTGAAAATATTTTAAATATTAAGAATAAATTAAAAAGTATTTATTTTAATATTATTGATTTATTTATATTTTGATAATAGATTTTTTACCGATAATAGTTATTTAAAATCTTTAGGTTCCCTTTATAAATTTGATTAATATTTTAGATAAATAAATTAGAGCCTATTTTAAAAATAAGTAATATTGATAAAAATGTATTATCTAAAGAAATTGACGTAGCCAAAAATTTTAATAAGAAACTTAATAATTACAAAGAATGTGTTACTATTGATTTTGTTAAATTTTATATGATTACAAAGATGCGTTTTCTAATCTATTTAACATTTTTCCTATAAGTTTGTTAATTGGCTCTTCAACGTCGAGTTGTGAGGCCACATTTTCTTCTTTAAGAAGGATAAAAACTTCTTGCTGTTAAGTAGTGACCTGCGTAAAGGTGATATGGTTTTTCAAAGACACGAAAAATCATTAACTGGGGCGTTAAATTTTGATGAATTTTATAATTTAATCAAAACAACCTCTAGGATAAAATTGTTAGATTAATAAAAAAACACTGCTCATAATCAGCTAATTATTTACTATTTTAAAACATGGTTGCAATCTTTTTTATGCGCATTTAACGTTTATGTTCAGGTTTTATTTAATTTTTTACCCTAATATTAATTACTAGTTATATATAACCAGTGTTTTTTCATATATTTTCTTTCAAGCATACTTATACAATTTGTATTCATGAAAATCAATCTTATTTTACTATTCATTTTTAAAAATATAAAGTTTTATATAATTTATTTTTATCATTATATATCATATTTTGAATTTTCATGCGCATTGATACCAAATGATAAAATACTTAAATTAAATTTCCAAATCTCATATCTTTTTAAGCAATTGATATTAGTGAAAACAATTAATTTTAATTAATATATCCAAATTATAAACGCAAATTTTTTTTTTATTTAGAATATAATAAATTACTATCAATTTGTTAAAGAATTTTATGGATTCTATTGTTGTACATGTATATTTTTTGCCGTGACCGAAGGTCACGGCCAATTTTGCCGCCGAAGGCGGCAAAAAAAAATTTTCTGCCCCCCACGAGTTTTTTTTTGCCCCCCTAAAATGGAAAAGCTAGAATCGGGCCTGTATATGATTTAAAATTTTTGAAGGTTGAAGTTTTTGAAATCACCAAACTTGAATACAGAAAAGGTATAAAAAATCACAAGAATAGTTAATGGCGCCCGTTATATTACAGAATGCCGAGTAGCAGCATTTTTCGTGCACAAAATTAAAAAAACGCAAAAACTCAAAAACAAATGTTTAAATATGACAAATTGATTGATAAAACTCATAACTTAAGGTTGGCTACATTAATCGTGGTCAGATACGGGTTATTTTGTATTCTTTAAATTAAAATTCAAAATTAACGTCTCGACGCATAGTTTTGAGTTAGGGCACATTCTGATTGTATTTTTTGTGTTTTTTTTAAATTCTGTATTTTTATTTAAGCCAATAAATTATCATACGCCTCCTATAACTATATGATGCAACCAATAATCAAACTTCTTAAAACAACCCCACAGAAAATACGTTAACGCAATTTTATATACTAAAGCAGGAAAAGTATTAAAGTTAAAGAACTAATTTTATTTTGGAGCATATATCTTCACTTAAAATTGATGCAAAAATGATTTTTCACATTGCATATTTAAATATTTATGCGTTAAAAATTTTTAGGATTTTATGTTTTTTATTAACCCGCGATCGGGTAAGTGGGGAATCTGGGCACCTTACTTGTTTAAAGGCAATAAAATTACCTTAATAATATGTTTTAATGTGTTAAAATAGTTTTAATATCTACCACCAAAATATATTCACTTTTAAAAATAATCACTAGAATTTTTTTCCATTATTCTCATAAACACTTATATAGGATTTGCATAATAATAGAATAGAAAAAACTTCTAAAAATTTAAACATATCATAAATATTTAACTTGACATTTTTGAATTAATATGTGCTTGTATGTACATACCCAATATAACCACGGGTTAATCATGTTCCCAAAAAATTATAAGAAATAACTTTTTGATCTTAACTTTTGCTTATGTTAAAATTATTTTTTACCTTATATATTTCTCTTTATATTATTTTTCAGGAATGCTCTCATTATCATATGCCATTCGCAATTAAGTTCCGATTTTATCATCCCCTTAAATGGATCAAACATTAATTAGCGCCTTTTTAACCTAATATTTGATAACCTTGGCTGATGCATATTATTAAAAAAAATTTAATACAATTAAATAAGGGTAGTGTTTAGAACAAAAAAATTTCGCATGGGAGTGAATCAAATGTTTTAAACATAAAGCCACGTGCAAAGTAAGTTTTCATTTTCGTAAAATTTTTGAAAAAAGTATTTTTTAATGTATAAACTAAATTTGGCATTGTTTGCGTTCATTTACAAATTTTGACGTAAAAACACTTTGCACGTGACCTAAAAAAAGGATAGTTTATCTGGAAGTAACTATGAATGATAACACAGGTCAACAAATACTAATGTCAGAAACGTGAATTTTATGAAAACAAAAAATAATGCATCCCCATGAATATATATTTTCGTTTTTCTTAGTTTCTTCCGTCTTTGGCTCCTTAGATCCGTCTATAACGAAAAATGGCCTTTTTAACCAAATTGACAGATCTAAATATACCAAAGAAAATAATTAAAAATCTTTTTTGCATAATAAAATCCCTTGTTACTTATATTTTTAATCACAAATAATGGAAATAAATTTTATTAATATATCAAGCTCTTACATCGGCATTTAGATAATACAAAATATTTCGCGTCCAAACTTAAATACGACACGTTATATTATCGGTTTTTAATAAAAATACTATTTGAAGTTTGAATATAACAGTTTAACTATTGTGAATATGCAAAAAAAAAATTTCAATTTATTTTAGTTTTTAAATTTTTTTTGGTTTTTTGACCTTTTTTTCTATTTTCAATGTTTATAACTGATTAACTAAGTTTGATTAGGAAAAACGGTAAACGGATTTGATATTCCCTAAGATGGCAGGTTAGATCTCTGTAGTTAACTCATAATTCTCTAAAAATTGTTGACCTGTGTAATTAAAACCGCGTGTTGTTACAGTCCCGCCCAATGGTAAGAGTCCGCACATTGTCAGGAATTATCTTTCACTTAAAAAGGGCAGACCATCATTGGTCCTAACGCATTTTAAGTTAACTCCTTGATTTGTTGGGTATAATCTACAGATTTATGCTGGTTCATTCAGATAAATTGTCTCACAGACGACTGCATTAAGAAATTTGTGTGACCGAAAAAATCGTTGTTTAAATCATCTTGCCATAGAGCTTTTTACGGCGCACTAATAAGCGCTAAAATTACTAACTCTATATGCACTGCCTTCGTGGCACAACAAAGTTAGCCTTTGCATGCTTTGCGTTAGGACGATCCATGTTCTCGTAAAGCGGACCAAAATAATATATGCCCGGGAAAATAAGAGTGTCTTTATCAGCTCCTTGAGCCTTAAATTAGACTAAACATATAGATATTCGACCCTCTTGACACAATTCCCCATTAATCAGCAAATACATGGTTCTAATTCAATGAAGTGCGGTTACCACTCCGCCGTCTAGGTGCTCTTCATGCATTTTCTGATATAAACAGGTGTAAAAAAAATTATGGAGGTTGAACATAGTTAATGAAACATAGTAATATGGCCTTAACTATTTTTCCGCTTATCTAAAATAAATTAAGACATGACCTTACAAACTAGGGAAAGCCAAAATTATGGTAACATTTGGCAAAAATGACTCTCTAGACTTCTAAAAAAAATGTAGAAATTTAAAAATTAAAACTTTATTTTTTTTAAATAAGATAATAGAATTTACAAATTGCAATATCTACATTAGAGATCGAAGTCAAAATCCGAAAGTCCCCTCGGCCAGGCATCAAGCCGGATTGTATATAAAATCTAATACGAGCCGGGAGGGCCGAGTTTAAATAAGAAAAAAAAATTGTAGGTCGGGCCAATTTTTTGTCTCCCATTTTTGTCTTATTTTTTTAGCTATCGTTAATAAGGATATTAATTGAAATTATTATCATAATAAAAGGTAATATCTGCTCTGTATTGTATTTAAGATTTTATAGCAAAAAAGTGATAGTGTACAATATAAATGTTTTGTTTTTGCAAAAATTCGAGCCGGACATCTGGGTTATAAATCTTTTGCATCCCAATATATAGCATGATTTTCAAGGATGAAATAAAATTAAGCTTGAAACTAATTTTTTAGATGTAAACTCTTTAAAATATTTCCAAAAACAAATGAACTCTGAATGCGGCCTATTGTAGAAATTAATCTATGAACTTCATATATCATTCATATATTATTGTGAAACTATATAGCTGATTGATATTATTAGTCGACCAATTGTCTGGCGGAACTTTATTTTTAAAAGTTATCATTTTTTATGTTTTTTTCAATTGCATTTAAACCAATAAAACATGTCTATATTAAGCGGCAAATTAAAACTAATACAAGCTAAAAATAATTTTTGTGGGAATTATGTTTTTATCTCCTTGCTTATTGACTGAATTGAGCCGTGAAAATTGCAACCGTGCCTTTTGGACGTTTAACAAATACAAAGTTATTTAAAGCGAGAAGTCGGATTTGGGAAAAAATAGAACAAAGAATGAGAATTACACATGTTTCAGACCTTTAACCGATATATATATTTAAAATAGGCACTCATTACGTTCTTCAATTTTAAATATAATTTCTAAAAGTATTATTTTACATATGCAATTAGCAATCCAAAAACACTACTACCTTAAAATTAAGTTAATTTTCATCTATTACTGCAAAATGAAGGTATAAGAATGGCGTTTTGTGGTAAATACATTGTGTTACACAACCATAGAACGCTCACCCACTGAGTCCTTATGTCTGACAGGTTCGTTGGGCAAGATAGAACAAATATATGGAGCCATCTTTCAAGTGGGTACTTATTAGTAAAGGCTTTCAATATGGGATGCGCTATTATCACAGATATTGCCGTGGTTAGGGCTCTTACTAAAAACACAAGACATCACAATCTGTCCATTCGTTCGAAGGTTTATGCTAATAATGCGACAATATATAACTCATATTTTCCCTGCTGTGAAATCCCTTAATGTCTAAGCAATAGGTCTCTCTTGCAGTTTAAAAGGTGTTTGAAATTTGACATATTAATAACACATACCACCACTCTTTCGTTATACCAAAAAAAAATGGTCCCCAATTTGCTAAACACAAAAATCTATTCAAGATTGTTTGTGGGTTACAAAAAGTTGTTAATAGATAGATATTATTATCACATCGGGAACTACTTGGATGTTGGTAAAATTACATATGGGCATTGTAAAACTAAAATTAAATATAATGGACAACAAAAAAAAACAACATGAACGATTTTTACAGGGTTTTGTAGAGTTGCGATAGTGATCCCGGGTTAAGTTTTTCTCCCGATGCCTTCAATTTTTTTAGAGTGCGTCCATAGTTAAGAAAAAAATTTTCAAATTTTTTAAACTGTAAATTTCAAAAATTTGAATGGCATATTTAGACTCCTTATAAACAACTTATCCAAAAAAGGTTATTACTCACAATTATTAGGAATTTACTTTCAAGTTATTTAGGATAAAAAAACGGATTTTATGACCAAAACTACCAATTTAACAAAAACAGAAAATATAAAAAAAATTGAATATTAGGGCGCGTTCAGACTCAGTTCGTTTTTTTGAAAAATTTTAAAATTTTTAAAAATTTAAAAATTTTTACTTTTTATCAATGAACGGTTTTTTACCAAAAGTCGCCAATTTTTGTTATTAGCATTTAAATAGTTTTTCTGAAAGAAATGTTTTTAAAAAATTTTGAAAAAAAAAATAAAATTTCAAAAAATTCGAAATTTTTAAAATTTTTAACATTTTTAAAAAATTTGAAATGAGTCTGAACGCGCTCATAAAAACAATTTAAACGCTTTACGTTATTAATAAATGTTTTTTTAATCTAACAATTGTTTTTACCCCTAAGTTTTAAAATACAGGTCAACATTTTTTTGAGAGTTATGAGTTAACAACAGAGATTAAACCTGCCATCTTAGGGAATATCAAATCCGTTTACCGTTTTTCCTAATCAAACTTAGTTAGTCAGTTATAAACATTAAAAACTTAGGAAAAAAAAGTAAAAAAACCAAAAAAAGATTCAAAAACGAGAATAAATTAAAATTTTATTTTTGCAATCACATTAGTTAAACTGTTAAATTCAAACTTCAAAATATTTTCATTTAACGATAATATATCGTGTCGTATTTAAGTTTGGACGCGAAATATTTTGTATTATCAATGTCGATGTAAGAGCTTGATATATTAATAAAATTTATTTTTCATTATTTGTGATTATAAATATAAGTTACAAGGAATTTTTATATGCAAAAAAGATTTTTAAATTTTTTCTTTTAAGGGTATATTTAGATCTGTCAATTTGGTCAAAAAAGGCCATTTTTCGTTATAGACGGATCTAAGGAGCCAAAGACGGAAGAAACAAAGAAAAACGAAAAATACATATGAGATTAGGCCATCATGGGGATGCATTCTTTTATGTTTTCATAAAATTCACGTTTCTGACATTGATATTTGTTGACCTGCGTATAGAAGCTCAAAATACCCTAAAAATAGGAAAATTTCATTTTTGATATCTAATAACTAAATATTTGAGGCATTGGCTAAAATTCTGATTTCATATTCGTAATCAGCACCAAACCAAGCGGTTCCAAAAAATTGGCCGAGGGGGTTAGGTATTCGAGGGGGGTAGGGATAGTTATGGGGGGGGGGGGGATTTGAATAAATTACGAAGTTTGTTTTATTATATTAAAATGCAGATCAAGAATTTGAAATAATCATTGAGGATACCTCTAAATTTTGTAAAAAAAACAATGTTGATTTTAGTTTAAAACAAAAACGCGGCGAGGTGGACGTAATCAAAAGGTAAAAATAGTATATACTTCATAGCTACCGTATTAAAACATATTTTAAAGCTTTGGATCTTATCTTGATGCAATTTCACGAAAGATTTAATGACGATACTTTACAATTTTACAAAGGAGTCTCGTATTTTACCACAGCCTTATAAAAAACTACATTGAAGTAAATGTGGAAATTATAAACGAGATATGTGCTTTTTACGACCTTGACCCTTATTTGATTTCTGAAGAAATGAAAATGTTTATTCCGTTTTTCCGCCAAGCTTTAATAGATGGAATCATTTCTACCCAATATTTGAATGATTAATATTTTTTTTAAATTCTAGAATCAATAAATACTCCAGAGAGTTTCTGTAACTATCCGGAGGACGACGTTGAAAAAAGTGATGAGGATGATGATGAAACCTTGTTTAGTTCAGATGACAATTTTTACCTTATAGGGCTTTAAATAAAACATACAACAGTTTTGAAAACCTTAAAAAAAATATATAAAATCTTGATCACAATAACGATCTCCAGCTGTAGCGCTGAGAGATCAATGAGCAAGATAAAATTAATTAAAACTTCTCTTGGTAACAAAATGGGAGATATGTTTTTACAACATCTCCTTTTGTTAAAATCTGAAGAGGACATTTTATTGCAATTAGATAATGACTTAATTATCAATCATTTTAAACATTTTTATCATTATAATTATTCATTATAATAAATAAAATTGAATTGATTTGAAGTGGCTGCTTATAATCAGACAAAAAATTGGGTGGGGGGGGGGGGGGGGGAAAAATTTAAACCCCAGATTTTGCCGAGGGGGGTAGCTATTTTATGAAATTTGGGGAGTAGGAGACGCCGGTTACCATAAATGATGCTTTATGTCGTCCAAATTTTGTTGTCCAGTGATATTGGCTACATAGGCTCTTTTTGCCCGAACCTTTTAGAAAAATATACTATTCCTAGGTTAATTAATTAGAAGAGGGCCGAGCAACATTATCTTTAAAATAATTTTTATTAGGTGTCAAGAAAAAATTTGGATTAGCTTACGGGCCTGGTCGGTCTGAGCCAAATTATTTTTGATTATGAAAGAGTCTAGACCTGAGAACGTAGAAATCTTTAGTGAAATACATTATAATGGCCTAATATTGTGACTAAATAGATTGTGGGGCTCTAAAGTTTAACTAGGAGCAATTATTGGCTCCGAATTTTACGAAATAAACAGTTTAAAAATAATTTATAAGTTTTTTACGAGGTCTAGGAACGGGCTACTGGTTAGTTAGGTAAAGGTTAGGGGTATCTAACGCTAGGTGTAGGATTAAATTAGGGTTAAGTATAGGATAGGGTGTTAAAATGTCAATTATAATTAACTATAAATTTGATTTGGTAATGTCTACTTGCTCACAAAATCGTTTATGACGCCGTTCTAGCGAGTCAAAAATTTAACTAGAATTTTTTTTTATTTCATCAATCCGCAAAAAGTGTCACTTTGGCTTCCGTGCTTTTGACTATTGATGTATCTCAATAGTCAAGTTCAACTTAATTTACCAACCGTGTTGTTTTTTAGAATTAAGATATGCACGCGACAGACCATTAGTGGTTAAATAGCGTTGACAAATTAAAATATAAAAGGCTACAATGAAATATGGATATAATGTTGGTTCTAACAATAATAAAAAGCAGCAATAAGAAATATAGCGTCTGGACAACCAGCTTTAGTAAGATACACTAATTTACCTGAATAACATGCGGCAAAAGGACAAATTATTACAATTATTATTATAAGTGTTTTCTTACTTAAATGATCCGATAAGCTTTACAAAAATCAACCAATGGCAAAATTGCTTAGCTTCTTTTACAAAAACCATTATAATTAACTTTCTTTTTACAAATTATATGCGTTAAATATAAATTGAATGATGATATATTTATATTAATAATACCGGTCTACAAAAATTAAACGGTTGGGTTCGAAGATATATATATATATATAATCGACCAAAATAGTGATAGGTAAGTAAAGCTATTGAAGGTGAGATTGTTTAAACGAAATTGTCATCGACTGTACGACATCACAAAAAACGGGCAATTACTATAAACTAAGAACCATGTTTAACCAAAAAAAATGCGATTAAAAGGCCCCCATTACTATTAATAATAAAAAGTTGACTTGGGCCAAATTACTTTAACTTAGAAGGACACAGCACACACCTTTACCTATTATTATGAAGAAGCATTTAATAAAAAGAATTTTTAAAAAGAATTTATATTACCCAGGTAGCTTTATATTTAATGTCCATACCATCTTTCTATGTTTCAAAAGTGTTCCGACCTTTAAAGAAAAACAAATTGAAGTTGATTTTTAAACGCTTTTTGGAACGGTTGTCCAATATAATAATTTAATTGGTTTACCCCCATGTCTTTTGAATTTAAATTTTAACCGACTACAAATTAATCTGACCCCTAGCCACCCGCCCCTAACTTTGACAAAATTTTTTTTTATGAATTTTTATGGAAACCATATTTTTTAGGGGGGGTTCTCCAAATAGAATATAGCACAGTTTGATACCCTCGAAACACAAGTTCTCCCTGTAATGAAAAATATAAAAACCTATGAATTATAAATGGCAATAAGTTGGTTGGCTGGGGACTTTTAAACACAACAACAAGTAAGAAGCGCCCCCCTTCCAAACCATGCAATAGTTTTGGTGCTACTGGGAAGAAATATGAAATTAAAAATGATTATATTAGAGATTCGTCGGTGACAAAATAGGTTAGAGCATAAGATGGGCATATACCGCAACCAGAAAAAAAAATAAATTAAAAGGACAGGTAATTGAGGTAACTCTCCTCGATTTATTTTTCATTAAAATGCATAATCTAATCATAATTATGGTTTGAGAGAGAGAGACGTTACATTTAATATTTTCCCCACTTCCAAGATATATATTTATCTATATAAATCTGTTCTGTTAGTTATTAAAACTATATTTATGTAATTTATAAAACGCTGTTAACCTCTGCCTCCATTTAAAAAATTTTACGTTTGTTGCAATTGGTCATTCTTTTGAATTTGCGGTATAGTACTTTGATATTGTTTTATAACTTTGTTTGTCGCGGTTAAAAGACAGCCTCGACACATTGAAGCCCAAAATTTATAAAACCAATCTATAAAAGTAATCAAACATCCATCGAATACCCGACCGACTGGGAAAATAAAGACCCAGTAAAAGAGAAGTTCTTGTTTAAAATGTCAATTGCTTCTTTTTTAATCAAAGATTTGTTAATGACGACCAAGAAGGGAAACCCTAAAAATCACAATTCAAAAATCTCACCACATTCAAACTGTAATTGGATGCATCTTGATGGACGACAACGCAATCAGCATAAGTGCACAGGTAATATATATGTATATTACTTGTTTTAAGGTAGTCTAGAGGTTTAGGATAATTGAAAAGGACACATTATAGTTATTTCCTAAGTTGACTATTTTTTTTTCTAGCCGCTAATTCGATATTACTTCCTACCGTGTCGGGAGGCTGCGATATCTCACAAATACGTTGCGATAAAACGTTCGATGAACATTGGTGGTACTACCGACTACTTCATCAAAATTACCTTTCGTCTTGCACAGCGGCAACAGCCCAAGCTTCCAAAGTCACAAGCATTCAAGGGCACGAAACGTTGCATTATCCAGTGGTATCCTGGCACCCTTGGATATATCACATGATGATGGCTCCTCCGCCAACATATATCGGTGGAAATCAAACCTATCCAAATAACAACTTCATTAACACAAAGCAGGAATCATCGCCGACGACGACCCGTTGTATCAATTGTAAAGTTTCAAGTCCAAATAATGCTCCTATTGATTACTGCTGCTGCTCCTCTCAGTTAATCACTGAAACCTCATCGGAAAGGAGTGAAGAAGAGGACTTGGAAGTCAACCGAGGAGACAACATTGAGGCAACATCGTTTCCTCAGCAGAAAAAGTCAAAAATTTGCGATGCAATTAAAGCACAACCAAGTCGCCATGACAAACCCCCACGAGAAAAACTCGAAAAACAAGAAACAGCAACTTTAATGGACACAAGAGGAATGGGTTTTGTGATTAAAAGCAAGAAACGAAGGAAAATGAGAACTGCTTTTACGGCTCAACAGCTCAATGCTTTGGAAGAAAGGTATACACGATATTGTTTAAAAAAAATATGTACATCAATTTAATATTTGAGTTTTCCATAAAATCTCTTAGACTAGCCCGGCCGAGTCGGATAATTAAATTAGCTGAGGGAGGGATGCGGGCCGGCCAAAAATGTAATAAAATTTTGAGCTGGGATGAGCTAGACCAATATAAATAAAATAATATTTTAATATAAGATATATTTTAACTAAATGTTACACACCGTTTACTATTTTTGTCTTATTGTAAAAATTGAAATAAAAACGACAATATTTTTTTAAATCACTGTATTTAACTTATTTAAATTGACCGGGCACCGGAGCCTATATAATTAAGTGCCGGCCAGGTCGAACTAAAATTCTAGGGTAAAATTTTTGAAAATGAGCAAGCCCCAATCTAACTGTGGCATTTATAATTTGTCCAGGCTTGCCAAAAACATAGAATTCTAATAATAAACCTTCTTATTATTTACAAAGTGTGCATTGCCAAAGGTGAAAAGCGATAATTTTAGAGCGATATTGTAGGTAATGACAAAGTCCGTATTATAACAAATTTGCCAAAAACAGATTTATTTGCTAGAAACGTAACAACTCATCACTATTTTTATATTTTCCACATGTAAGGTTCAAAATTCAGAAGTATTTATCACCGTTTGATCGCGACGAATTGTCCCACAAACTAACCTTACATCCCAACCAAATCATAACCTGGTTCCAAAACCGACGTGCCAAAAATAAACGATTTGAAAAATCGTAACATTTAACATGATATTATAAAATTCGACGCTGTAGGGTAAACTGTTAATAGGGGCCTCAAACCATTCTCCAAAAGCTGGAGCGGGGGAGCCTTACATGTAACCACATTAAATTCAAAGGATGCCATCTTAAAATAATCTAAACAGCGTCCAAAATATATATTCCGCCGGCAAATTTAAACAGTCAGGAAAATTTCGTACCAAATTTTGGTAAGGTAACCACTGTTACCTTTTAGCACTCTCAGGCTTGCTGATATTTCATTATACAAATTATAAATGAACGTGAAACATGCTAGAGACAGTGATATAACAATTATTTCTGAAGAAATTAGCGATATATTTGTTTTAAATTCTGACAATACAACATATTCATCTATTAACTTTGTATTATTTTACTTATTTATAATAGTAAATTGCGTTTAAAAACTTTGTGCTTGGCCTTATAGTTTGTAATTATACTAATACAAGATGAAAATAATTTAATCCGCGACAGGTAGAGTAAAAATTTTACCTGAGGGCATGTGCAAAGTGAGTTTTATTGTAAAATTTAAAAAAAAAAAATTTTTTATTTTAGAAAGCATTTAAGGGCGGCGCGTTCAGACTCATTTCATTTCTTTAAAAAATTTTAAAATTTTTAAAAATTTTTAAATTTTTACCTTTTGACATTGAACGCTTTTTTACAAAAAGTCGCCAATTTTTATTATTAGCATTTTAATAGTTTTTCTGAAAGAAAAGTTTTTGAAAAAATGTTGAAAAAAAAAAAATAAAATTTTTAAAATTTTTTAAAAAAATGAAAAGAGTCTGAACGCGCCCTAATGGGCATATATATAACAACTTTTTAAAAATTTGCGTTTTATTACACAATATAATTTTTTTAAATTTTGAAAATTTTACGGAAATAAAACTTACTTTGCACGTGCCCTGAACGGTATGTTAAGACGCAAACCTCAATTTTTTAACCCCTAAGACTGTAAGAATAATAAAACGAATTTTTATTGCTAAAAAATATACGTGCTCTTCAAGCAAAAATAAATCTACAAATTGACGACACTTCGTCTTATAATTCCACATCGAATAATTCTATGGAATAAACTAAAAATATCACAAGAAAAGCAAACTGTTTTAGGTCTAATAAAACTTAAAAAAATAATAACAAATAAAAATATTTTTGCTATTATTTACCACATAAAATAAATTACAGCATTTACAAAAACCAGATTTTTTATATTAATTAAAAATAATAAAAAGAAAACAAAATTAACTACCAATTTACTCTTATATTAAGGTATCATTTAACATCAAATTTAACCATGCCGGGTCCTTGTAAACCCACAAGATAAATCGTAATTCTGAGCATTTTTTTTATTTATTTAACGGCTATTTTAATTTATTTGTTATTATACTAATAAAAAAAATAATAAAAATTTAAAATGTAATATTGCATTTAAAACTTAAAATGTGCCGAATTTTCTCAAAGTAATAAAAACTAATTTAAAGCCAAAAGTTTCTTTACAACAAATAAAAGCACCGTCATTTAAAAATATATTAATATTATTCATGGATTTGTCATTTTTAAACAATTAAACACTCTTAGCAAACCAAATTTATATATCTTTAATTGTGAAATTTTTTTTAACAAAATAAAATGTTATATATTGGATAATTCACAACACATATGCTCCAAAGCTTTCAATTTAATAAAAATTGGCTAAAATAAGTAATGTAACAATGTCAATTTATTGATTAACATCAAAAATAAATGGATGACAAGAAAAAAATGGGTGAAATAAAAATGATTAAAAATTTTACATCATAAAAATATTATAACCCGCACCTTTTAAAATATAGCATGCAAAAATGGCAAAAGTAATAGAAATTTTTTAAACTAAATTAATTAAAAAATCTATTTATTATCCTAATAATTTGAAAAAACTACCTATTAAATTTCATAATTATGGAATTAATTAAAAACCTGAAAATAATTAATTGTAAAAAGTTTAAAAAATTGTTATAAGTTGGCAAAATAACTAAATGTTTATAATTGAAAAAAATAAAGACATATATACAAATAAAATAAGTTCACCGGGGTGTATGATTAAATAAAAATTAAAAAAAGTTTAACAAAATCTATAATTTTTTAGCCTCCTTTTGCCTAGCTCCGTCTAAATTATCATCCATATGGGTATCTTTGATTTTGGGCACTTCAAGAGCAGATTTCGCGCTTAAAAAAGGTCTAAATTTTTCCGGAATATAAAAAAGATTAAGGTTATTATATTTATCATCTGAATGTAGACTAAGTGGTGTTTTTCCCCGTATAATATCGGCAGCCTTCTCAGCAATCATTATGGTAGGTGCATTTAAGTTTCCACTAGGAATGGCAGGCATAATGGATGCATCTATAACGCGAACATTGCCAGCTAGCCCGCAAACTTTCAAGGTTGGATCAACGACCCGTGGAGCTAGATTGGAAAAATTATATAAATATATGTATTCTATATAAAATACTTAATAATTTTGAATTTTTTAACAATATTTAAACATAGCAACCAAAATAAATAAATTTTGGTTGAAAAAAATAATTTGAAAAATAAATATTATTTATATCAATACTTAATTAGTTATTAATATTGTGTATAGCTGTTTAAGAAATTCACTTAAGTTTATGAGTTAAAAAATACCGGAAAAGAGATTTAAATATTAGAAAAGCTCAAATATAGAATTAATTTATGAATATGTCAAACTTTTAGCCAATTTCGTTAATTTATTAAACTATAAAATAATGTATATGAATTTGATTTTTCCCACCTTATTCTAAAATTTGTTCTTTATTCACCAATAATTAAAAAATTAAAGAGTATTCTTCAAACTCAAATTGCAATGAGTGTTGTTTTTATATTCACAAAATCGAGCTCAAAAATATGAACTCTGAAGAAGAAAAAAAAATTAAAAAATAGAACTTTTCAAATATCATTTTAGGAATTGATGTTTAATAAAAAAATATTCAAACTGAGCGTAGCCCCGTAAACACCGTATTCGAATGCCGGATTGCCTCCCATCCTACAAGTTCCACTAGGGTGATAAGCACTATCACATTTGTCCATGACGAAGGTGTCAATATCGGTACACGCCTCACCCGGTTGATGTTCGCGCCCGCGGTAAGGAGCAAAGGCCGGTTGCTTAAAGATTTGTCGAGACGCTTTAATTGCTTCTCTATATATTGATCGGGAAAATTGCAGTCAAATAAAAAGTAAAAAAATAATATTATATCGTATAAATGCACTATTGTTTGACCAAATTTTAAATTTTATTTAGGGGTTTTCTTTACCCTGCTACAAGCATAAAAAAGATAACGTTATTCTGTAACATAACTAAAACACTAAAAAAAATATAAAAATCTTTTTATTATTAAATTGATTAAAACTCACTTTTAACCAAGATAAAAATATCACATTTCATATATTAATTAGACCTTAAAGTTTTACAATTGACCACATATAGTTTCAAAAAAAATGTTTTAACTTAACCCAAGTTCTTAATTAATAAAACTAACAATCTAAAGAAAGAATAAAAATAATGTATTTATAAAAAAACAAATATTTTTGAACAAATTAATAAGAAAAATTATTAATTAGTTTTTATAATTTCTTTGTAATTTCTTTACAAATAGATCTAAAAAACCAGGAATAATGATTTAAAAATCGAAGTTGTGTTCCCGCTGGTACCCAAGAATCCGGCAAAAAATATTCACCTAATTTACAAAATTCCAACTCCGGTTAAATATTTACGAGTAATTAATTTAAATTACGTGCACATGTTTATGTGACTTAAGGTTTTTTCAAAAACCAATTTAATGTATTAAACCGCGATAACAATATGTAGTTTACTTGTTTAAATTAAAATTATGATATGTTTATTCAATCCAAAATATTTTAGATCAATAAATATATAACCATAAAATATAAGATATATTTTAATTAAAATAAGCGGATATCATTATAAAATAGCATTAATAATTTTCAGCATTCATCAACGCCTTAGAAACATTAATGTTGTTTGATATAATAATATTTAATCTCTTAAATAATGACAAAAAATTTTGATTTATACAAAATACCTTGCTTCAAACACATCCTTTGGCGTAGTTAGATATTTAGGATCAATTATTGGGTGCTCAAATGGATCTTTAGAAGAAAGTTTTAGGTATCCCCTCGAGGTAGGTCGCATTGATCCAGCATGAACCTAAAAACAAAAAATCAATCAAAAGAACTACATACATAGAAATTTTGAAACGCGAAATTATATATAAGAATCCCAAACTATCGCAAAATCATTGATTTATTAAGAAGCTTATCGCTTAGTAATAATATAATTAATGTCGCGAAAAATCATTTTTATAAAAATATAGACAAATTATATTATATATTTATATTTTTATTCAGGCGCTTTTTTATATTCGTGTAAAAATTTCAGTTTAATTTTGATTCAATTGAAATGTGTTAAGCACCAGAATTCTCAAATATATGATTTTGAAATGATTATAAGCTATGTTTATATAGATTTAGATATAAATTTAATAAAGGCAATCAACCTAGAGCAAGTGCTCAAAATAAATGAAAATACTGTACAAAAACGATTAATAATTTACGATGTAATAAGCCTAAAAATTATTAATTTTCAGAATTATTAAATTTTTCCAAAAAATGACTCTGAACGCGCCCTTATTTTCAGTTAATTACACATAATTAGAGTGCATATTACTTGATAGGCATGGAATTCTGCCTCTTTCCGGCCATGATCCTCAACTAAACCAGCAAGGAAATGGAATTGTATGTTGGGCTGAATGGCATCCCATATAACATCGTTGTAATTTTCTAAATAAGCCATTCCATCACTGTTAAGCTGCATATTTGAAGTTGCCGTTTTGGAGTTAGACTGCGATGGACGTGGGGCGTCGACTGCCCGATTTAAAAGTTCTTGGAACGAAAGATCAGGGCTACGAACAAACCCACCTGATTCAAGATGCGACGTTGCTCCTGGCCCTTGTTGACTCAAAAACCATTGGGCACCTTTAAAAAAAGAGATGCTTGAAAATTTTGAAAATTTATGAAAATATATAAATTTTATGCATTTCATTTAGAATAGTAACAATACCGAATAATACCAATGAATATATAATCACAAAAAGCTAAGTTATTCTATGTCGAGCCAAACCATCAATTACACTGGACAACAAAAAAAGAACATAAATGATTTTTACAGGGTTTTGTAAAGAATATTCTTGCGATATCGATCCCGGGTTTAGTATTTTTCCCCAATGCTTCCATTTTTTTAAAACTGCATCCAAAGTTCAAAAAAAATCCATAAAATTTCTTTAACTATATATTTTCCGAAAAATCTATTGGCATATTCAGATTCCTAATAAAAACGAATCTAAAAAGGTTTATTACTCAAAATTATTAGCAATAAACTTTCATGTTAATTAGGATCAAAAAACCAATTTTATGATGAAAACCACAAATTTTACAAAAACAAAAAAAATAAAAAAAAATTAAATATTATAAAAAAATTGAACGCCTTACGTTTATAATGAATATTTCCTTAATTTAAATGTATTTTTAAACTTTTATTTCTACCCATAAGTTTTATGATATAGAAGCCCAAAAAACCCCAAAAATAGAAAAATATCAACTTTGACACCGAATAACTAAAAATCTAAGGCATTGGCTAAAATTCTGATTACATATTCGTAATTAGCACCAAAAACTTGACTAAAAACAATTGTAGGTCGTCCAAATTTTGTTGTCCAGTGTTATAATTTAAAAATATTAATCTTCATAAAAAGATAATAATGAAATTATAACAAATAAACATATATAACACAGCCTTACATTAATCTTAAAAAACATTGATAGAATTACTTAAATCTATTAAGAATTAGGTCGATTTAATATAGGATAATTTGAAAATAAAAATACACAAGAAAAAAAAAATAATAATACCTATCTTAACCATATTTAACGGGTATTTCCAAGTGGCATTAAAGAGTGTTATAGGTTCTTTGCAAACGACCTGAACATACATTTCAAGATGATCCATAAGGTTTTGCCCTACTCCTGGAGAATCTAACAAAGGCTCAATTCCAATATCTTTCAAATGTTGGGCTGGACCTATATAATGAAATTGAGTAATGAATGGTAGACATTTGTAACCACTAAATTTTCAACGATCATAACAAAAATTTAGGCAGACGAAGCGATATATAGATTACTAATATAAGCCAAGAGTAGATGTGATATCAAAAATATTAAATATTAAAGTTTCAGAACTAAATAAAATAATTTTAGCTTTTCGTAATAGTAAATCATAAACCAATTGTGAATTTTATAATGTTAAAAATAAAATATATATAAAAATTAAAAAATTAACAAAATTAAATTCGTAATATAACCATTCAGTTGATAATAAATATAAAGCCATAAAAAAGACAACACATAAAAGCTGGTGATATATTGAGTGTTTGGTGCTTCGACAAATATATTAATTTAAAATTACCAAATTTCCTAATCATAAGGCTGCGAGCTAAGACAAATAACATTATATAAATACCCAAAAATTGTATCTTTGATAAAATAAAAATCTTAAATAATTTTTCCAAAAAAACTTAAAAAATAAAGCTGATTAAAGTTGGATGCGGGACCATATTTGGTATAGTGGTGTTTGCATGGGTTTGTTGTTTTTTATGCAAAATTCACAATCATCGTGAAAAGTAAAGAAGATTATAAGTGATTATTGTATAGTGTATTAAACATGGCAATATAGGTATTAAAAATTAACAAGAATTTCTATACTCACACGTAGAGACTCTAAGTCTTGCAATAAAATATACTATATCTAGGCTTCCCACCGTAGGCAGGAGCCTAAAAAAATTGAAAAAAAAAATATCTACCAATTGAATTGGAACTAGCCTAGACGATTTGCCAAATATATTTCGACTTAAATAAGCCTATTTTTTTAATTTTTGAAAATAAAACAAGCCACTAAAGAAAAGAATGTAAAAAATATATAAAAAATTAATATATCGTAGTATTTTGGCAAAAATTTAATACATAAAATTCAAACCTATTCCCGAATGCATGAGTAGTAGGGGCGAGTTGATGGCACCGCCACACAGTAAAACTTCTCCTCGGCAAGCGATAGCTTCCATGTTTGACATGCTCTTATCCGACATGGAACATGCCGTAACTCCCTGGGCAAGTTTAGTGACGGGATCAATAAGTATCTTGTGAGTAAGCGCTTCACTAAGCACGTACAAGTTAGGACGTTGTAATGCTGGACGGAGGTAAGCCCGGGATGTGTTCCAACGTTTACCCTTTATAGAAAATGCGAATAAAATTATTAATAAAATATGCGCTAAATATTTTGTAACTTTAAATGTATCAATTATTTATGATTTGTAAACATTTGCTAAATATTTGGGAAAAAAAGACAAGAAATTTGTACAAAAAAATCAAAAATTGTTAAATATATTCGACCAATTAAAATATATGCGTAAGCTTGACTTAAAAAATTTTTCAATAGTTTAGGGGAAACTTTTATTTATGCAATTTTTGTATAAAGTGTGGAAAATAAGATATAATGAAACAGTAAACAAATTTATAAAAGGGCACAAAGGTTGCTTTCATAAAGTCATTGTCATACTGAACATTTAAATTTGGCCATATGTGTTAAAAATGTAATAATAAAAATACTTTAATAAAAATGAAAATTAAAATAATAAAGATAAACATATATACAATTATACTATTAATATATAAGTCTTTCTCTGATAAATTACCTATTACATAAAATAAAAAACTCATTTGAGCAATTAAAAATAAATGTTAAAATATTAATCCACCGAGCTATTATGATAACAAACATTAAATTATATTAAATGACATTGTAGCCATTTAAAATACCTTATGTACGGTGAGATCCATAGGGCCTACGCCTTCTTGTTGATAGCCGTTCATATCGTTAGTGTAAGGGTACCCTGCTTTAGTGCCGGCTTTAATAAAGGTTTTGTACAAGGGATTGACCATCTTACCCCGGCTTACGTGAAGAGGTCCAGAATCTAATTTGGTTGATTTTTATTAGTTTAAATTTTTTTTTAAATATTCCAGATAACTTTTAAACAAGGGTTATTAATATTTTAGCGTTTAACATGAATAAAAAAATTATTATCAACAAAGTTTAAGTGCTGAAAGACAAATCAATTGTATTTAAATATCTTAATTAAAATTAATTTGTATATAAGACATATATATTATAAAAATTAAATATAACAATCAATTAAAACTACGAATTTAAATTGAAAATAAAAAAATACACACCTCCAATGTAAGTATCAGCTGGCAAATCATCGTGACATTCGGCCCGTTTAAAGTAGGGCAAGCAATCGGCATATGACCATCCGGCGCAATCAAACCCGGCAGCCCAGCGGTCGTAATCTAGGGCGTGGCCGCGGATATAGACCATTGCGTTAAGGGAGGAAGAACCACCCCAAACACGTCCACGAGGCCAATACATGACTCGCCCTAATATGATGGTATTAATATGATGGTTGGGCATGTTTAAAATAAACTTTTGCCTTTTTCGCAAAAAATATCAATATTAAAATTTCCTATGCTCATAAAATAAAGAAAAATGGACAGATAATAAAAAACCCATATCATTTTTGTGAAATTTTAAAAATAAAAAGAAAAAAAAATAAATAAATATTTCTATTTCATTGGCATCTTCAAGTAAAGATATTTTGACATGCGAAGTAATAATACGGAGCATAATTTTGAATCAAACAGTCAGAATATAAGCCTTAATTAGCAGTTATTTGAATTCTCGATTACAGGCAAAAAAATTTAAAAAAGAAAACACGTTTTAAACAATAGATGAATATGATGATCTTGATTTAATAATAAAAATAATAAAAAAAATAATAGTAACAATAATAATTAATAAGAATAATTAAAAATTTTTTATATAGGTTTACAACCGAAGATAAAAACTTACACGTTCAAATCAATATTACTGGTTTTCCTTAAATCCAATCTTTTTTTCTAACATTTTGAGCCTGCTATAAACATTTTGACATATTAAAAAAACTATTGAGATCAATGCTATTTTCACCTGGTTAAATATTATGTTAATTAACTACGATAATATTAATAGTTATAAAATAATAATAATTTATAATCATTATTATACAATAGGGTTAATGAAATGTATATTTTTTACGTAGGAGCCAAAATTTAAAAAAAAATTCATTTTTAACCTTTCCTTCCCGGCTTATTAAAATGCTGCGGGACAGTATTATAAAACCAATTGTATTTATTGTCGCACAAATTGTACATGAGTGCAGCTGGCATAGTTATTTTCCAATTCCACCATTCATCTGGTGGTCCGGCCTCGATGATTAAAACCTAAAAAATAAAAAAAATAAATAAAAATAAAAAATTTACCCAAATTAATAAGTTAATAACATCAAATGCTGCAGATAAGTTCCGCCAAAAAGCAATTTTTTTTAGACAATTATAATAAAATAAATAAAAATAAATTACACAAATATTTGCTAATTTACACATTTGAAAACTATCGTTGTATCGTTTGTATAAGAGCAGGTTCTAAATAAACTTAGGTTACGACTCAAAAAGTGGGTTTTAATTTAGTAAAATTTTAAAAAGTCTAAAAATTATTTTTTTTTCGTAATTTTTAATAAAATTTTTGTTGCAAAAAATGTTTTATATGTGCTTATACTATATTTGGCAACTTTTTTAAAAAACACGTTCATCTAACAAATAAAATTTTTAAAAAAATTGGCCACGGAAATAAAAACTCACTTTGCACGTAGCCTTATCTAAAAAATTAAAATTCTGTTTTTCAATGGATATGCATTATAACTTTAAGTCGTTCTATATTTTTAACAAAACACTAAAGGTAATAAATATATAATAATAAATATATTTTTTGTTAAGCTCCACAGATGCGTGATCGTTTATTCTTAACTAAATAGGTTATTTTTGTGGGTTTCAACAAAATGAAAAGATAACAATATTTTAGGCTATTTCAAATTTTGATTTTAAACGGTGCCCTTAAAGAAAAATGTACATACTTTTGTATTTGGGTCTTCAGTGAGCCTATTAGCTAAGACACATCCAGCCGAACCGGCACCTACTATTATATAGTCGTAAGGACCCTTATCGGCAGCCCTGCGAACGTCACCTTTCCAAGTTCGATCATTTTTGAATAAGAACTGATTGGAAGAAGTTGTGGAAAATTGTCGTTTACTTACAACATTATTTGAAATGGAAGATTTTTTGAAAACTCTGTGCATTGAGTAAGCTTAATTGTGGCGGTAATAAAGTTATAGCAGCGTTAAAACGGTGAGTACCCTATATAAGTATAAAATAATTTTAATCATAGAGTTATATTTTTGAACAAATAAATTATATTTTTCAAAAAAATATATAAATAGCCAAAAGGCCTGCATATGAACTGTTCATAAACATTTATTAAACCGTATTGATTGGAGATTGTGTTTGCATTGTCAATTTTTTGCGTAAATCAGTAAATATCCTATTAATATGAGAGTTCGATGAATGCATATGTTTTGACATAGTATGATTAGATTGCATGACTCTATGATTAGTTAGTTCACCAGATGATAATTGAGCAGGAAGATGACTATTTTCAGAATTTAGTGAAAGATTTATATGATGATGGTCAACTATGCAGGAAGAAATAGAAGTATCAACATTTTGCGAGTTCAAAATTTTTAGGGTTGAGGTCATAAGCCTGGCATTGCCTTTGTTTGCTAGAGCTAAAGATTAATTGTTTGGTAATTAAACACGACTTGTATTCAGTGTTTAATTAGCTTATTAGTATTTTAACCTTATTTTTAAATCCTCGCTTTTTGCTATAAAATATTTTTAATCTCAAAGGGATAAAATTAATCAAAAACTCGGTAACTGGTAATTAAATTTTCGATATTTTGGTTTAAACTAAAAAACTTGAAGAATTTAAATTTTTAATTTTAATTAATAATTGTTAAACATTAAAACAAAGTGAAAAAAAAGAGATTTAACAACTAAAAAGAATATAAAAAGCAGAATTTTTTTTTTGCCAATTTTAACAAATATTTTAAAGCTTGGTTTTTATAATTAGATTAAGGTAGGTCATATATGTATATATAATAATTTAAAGAGGACACAAAATTCTATTAATAATGCCCCACTATTTATTTGTAGACAATTAAAATCTGACCACCTGCGTAACAGAAATTTGTATTTATAATATACATAATAGTAATATATTAGACAATATATATGTCTCACCACATTTACATATCCAATTAAATACATGCTTTTTAAAATGATATACTCTACTAATGTTAAAAAAAAATATATTTTACTATTTGTTTCAGGCCCATCGGAATTGTTTGAAGATTGAGATGAATTCCCATTATTGCCGCCACTGCTGCTATCGCAAGCTGAACTGGTCCAACTAAGCAGGGTATCTTCAAACTCTTTGAGACTCGAAGTTATAACATGAGCATTTGCATCTTTAAGATGAGCCCTATCACCTACGCCTGAGAGGACGCCAACTATAAGACCCACGCCGGCGGAATGACCCATACCTAGTAAGGTGTAAAATGATAAAATTTCAACGTTTGAGTAATAAATAAATGGTTTAAACAAAGTAAAAAAAATGGCTTAACAAAACGAATATTTTGGAATTTTATATCTAAATTATTATTGCATGCAAAAAAAATATCCATTCACTTATTTCTTTTTTAAAATAGTAATAATAACGATTCCAAAAATACAAATATACAATGCCAAAAAATGGTATTTTTTTAAATTATATCTTTTATCCCCCTACAAATAGTTTGCCGAGTAATCATTTGAACAAAATCTATATCAAGTTTGACTCAATAAACCGGCAGATAAAACTTAATTAAAAAATAAGCTTTCGGATTGCTATAACTAATTGGCTTAAAACCACACCCAAATTAAGTTAAAAAAATTCTCCTTTGTAAATCAGATTAGGGCAAAAATTCATGTCGTAAAATAAAGTCGAAAGAAAAAAAATCTACATAAGGTTTTAGAAATTACCAAAGCACAATCGCCAGGTTATATTAATTTTGTGCGATAAAATGCAGATATATAATTAAATTAACATGAAGTAATAACAACAATGTCTTAGAATTGTACCAGGCAAGTTTAAAATAGACTTTGTTTTTTTTTGAAATTAATTAAGTTTCCCCATTTGATTCAAGTGTGAGAAAATACTTTCAAAGGCAGTGAATATTTTTAATAGAATGTCGTTTTTAAAGTTAACGGATTCAGAACAAAATTATTACTAATATATTATCCTCAAAGGATTTCTAAATCCAGCTTGCTTGGTTATTCATTATGTAACTCGACAAAATAGAAAGAATGTAAAAAAAGCTTTTGTGATATTCAAAAATATAATAATGTACGTGCACGTAAAATAATAATTATAAATAACCTAAATCTGCTTTCGTGTCTCCAATGACGGCTGTGTTACACGGTTTGATACCCAGTGCTCGGCATATGGAAAGAGCATTATCGGGCAGGGTTTAGCCTTTGTGCCTGCATCATCTCCACAGACAATCATATCTAAGTACTTTTGGAGACCACCCAGCTTGTGCAAGATTTCGAGCGTATAATTCCTAGAGTCGGCAGTACATAACGCTATCTTAACACCTCGAGCCTTGAGCTTCTTAAAGAGTCCCTTGAGATCGGTAAGTTGACGAAGCGTCATTGGTATTGGACGATTTATATTATTATTATTATTATTACTTGTGGTATTGGCAACCAAAGGTTGTACGTTATTAGAATTAGATGCCGTGTTTACCTCTTTAAATATATTGAGAATAATATGGGATTTATATGAAGAAGAAAATTTAGGAAAAAAAAGAGAACAGTGCAAATATATAGTACATACAAATGGCAAAAACTATAATAATATAGTAAATTAATATCTAGCTTATATATATATTCGCTGATAATTCATATTAATTATAATTTTATTAGGAACAAATTTGTTCTAATTGAAAAAAATCGAAAACAAAAAAATCTAATGATTTTTGATAAATAATTAAATACATACTATAATTATAAATATAGTTATATAAAAACCTCCTTTTCCATTGATGATTTCTTCACCATGAGTCAATATAGTTTGTTGCGTATCGGGACTTAAACAATCTCTTTACCAAAATACATCTCATTTTGGGCAAACACATCATCCACAACCAGCTGAGCCTTTCCATTAGATAATCCATGTACTTCTACCAAGTAAGCTATAAATTTAACATAATTAATGTAATACATTATAGATTGAATGTCAAGACTTGTTTTTTTTATAAAGCCACAAAATTTTATGTTATATTAGTATAGTGTTGAAAGCATCTAAAAAATGTATTATAAATTTTTATAACAAATTTCGTTTATAGGCTTATGGAAAGAGCTTATTGATTTTGAAATTTTTGAAGTTAAATTTTAATATTTAAAGGCTAAAAAATAGATTTTTGTAGCAAGAATAATGTTTCAGCAAATAGCCCCAAGCTGTTACGGTTTAAATAACTTCTAATGATTTATGCCTGAATTTGAAATATGGCTTTTATCCCAAATTCATTTGCAAATAACAACTAATGTTTTTCATCATGTAAGACTGCTTAACCCATTAAGGACTCTTAAATTGTTGAAACTATTGTTTTGTTTTAAAGTTTGATCACAATTAAATATAATCGCCAACAGGCCGGCACAGTGGCAATTTGAAAACAGCTAGAAGAATGGGCAATAAATAATCACTACCCACATATCTTCAAATTTTCCCCTCTTCTAACAGACTTTTTAATAGCCTGGTTTTGCAAGAGTCGCGCTTTTATTATCAGGACAAACAAAGGATTATAATATCCAAAATACAATAAATTTTATTTTCTAAATCAAGATCTGGTGAAACAAACACAATGATGATTCATTGTCTACAAAAAAGGATTTTAATTTACACATTAAAATGTTTTTATTAAAGACAGTCTATCTAAATTAAATTTAAAATCAGCCATTAAAAAATTATGAATAAGCAATCAAGAGATATGAATGGGCAAAATATTTCAAATATAAATTGCTGATGAATGAATCCAATTATGGTTTGATGTAAGCAAAAAGCCAAAGAGAGGATGTTAAAATATGTTTTAACAGTAAAAATTTGTAAATTGCAAATTATTGTACACCAATAAAAAGGAGACCAGAAAAAATTAAATATTAGGTATGTTATAATATCTTAATGGGAAAAAAAATATTTCGATACAGGAGGTCAAGTTCAGAAATTATTTTTGTCATTCTTAGTTTTCAAGGTATAAAGTATGATATTTGTATTTATTTTTATTGACACAAATTGTTAAAAAAAAAAATCATAAAAAAAACAATATGTTAGAGTCTCTAAACAAGACAAAATAATAAATCTCTTATGCCCCCACAAAAACATTTTTTGTAATTTTTATTATCAAAATGCATTATCATCTGATAGTGCAAATACAACCAAGATGTCATATCTTAGCTCACAAATTTATTTTAAAGATTAACAATTCAAACAAATATCTATATACCACATT
>JAUIRJ010000055.1:0-66614 GCA_030555515.1 Acutogordius australiensis | reverse complement strand
CAGACAACTGAACTAACTGAAGGCACTAACCTGTACGGCGTTATGTGTTGTATACTGTCGCTGGGCCGGAAGGTATCATTTTTATGTACCCTGAGCTTAGGAAATAGGCATTTTTAAAAGTTTGACCACCCCATTTGTTTTTTAATATTAAAAGATAAATTATGTGCCTAAATCTAAGGAAAAACAAAGTTTGCTTAACATTTGTTTCTTTAAAATTAGATGCTATTTTATTCTTTTAGTGTTAGAAACAACAAAATATCACTTAAAATTTCCTTTTACAGCATATTCATAACTTAAACGTTTATTCTTTAATTAAAGAGGACATCAATGATGTCCGCCTTTGGGCCACGTTCAAAATGAACTTTTTTTATTGGTGATTTTGAAATTTTTTAATAACTTTATGTTGTACAATAACGCATTTTTTCAAAAAGTTATTATTAAGCACATAATATACTTGGAATGAAAATCCTTTGAAAAAAATGAGAATTACAGAAATTATAAAATTTTCCAAAAATAAAATACACTATAAAAAATTTCAGGCGCACGAAATGCCCGGTCTTAAGGGATTTGGGGTCAAGGAATCGAAGGGTGAAAAACGGCAATGGACCAAGGAACAAATGAAGGCCGGAGACACGGTCCTTTGCTTGCAATACGGTTCGAACAAGGGCGCCACCCAAAAAGGCATGATTTTTGGCAATACTAGGCACATATAATATATTATTTTTATCTATATAATTCATATTTGTTACAGCTATATTTCATTCATTATCTTTTTTTATATTTCATAAAAGATTTTTAAATTAAAAAGAATATATTAATGCAAACATCGCATTCTCATGAAATTGTAAATTTTATTTTTTAAATTTGCTATCATTGTTCGTTTTATAAATATTATTCAATTCCAAAACTTACTAATATAGCTATGCAAAATTATAACCCTTTAAATGTTCCTAAATTGACTTTTTAAAGAATAGTTTACTACTTAATCTTATGGGAATTTTTATGACTTAAACATATGCTCAGAGAACTATAAACATTTTAAGTCCAATTTTGTGATTTATTTTGAAACAATCAATTTTTAATTTTTTATCATAATGCTTCGTTATATATCCCGTGATTTTCCCTATTCCTAGTATGCAATAAACAAAAGTCCAATAATTTGCGTGAACAATTAATATTTAAACATTCCCCTAAATTTGTATTTACAACAATTTTTTTCTAATTATTACTATTACGGACCAAAATTATGTTTTTATATAAATCTATCGTTTATTTAAAGTGCTCAAATACGTTATAATATTTAATGCTTTAATTACAGCTTCTTGTATTATTACTTAATGATTTATGTTCTACGAGTATGAAATTATAAGCAACACACAAATAGTATGTTGTATTTAGTAAATTATATTAATTATTTATTTATTATTAATCAAATAAATGACTATAAAACATAATATCATAATTTATAATCTACGACAAATTAACTATAAGCCTCTTTTGCAGTTAGGGAGTCAGAGATGTGTATCAAAATTAAATGTTATTTATGCAACTGTTGGTAATGTAAAGAATCATCAGGTCAAAATCTGTTTCAATCCCATTGTCAAGTGCATGTATCGAGCGTCGAAAAAATCGAATCACCTTCTACCAATCGGGGTAGGCGTATCATCAAGGCCGCCACCGCGAGTGCGGGGCGTCTTTTTCCGAGAGCTGCGTGGAGTTTTAGACCCGATATTTAGGCTTCCAAGCCGGAGTTTATTATTCCCGACCAATAAATGGGCCGCGGGCGATAAATGTTTGAAACGGGAATCAAGACGGCCCGGTGTATTGAGGTAGATGGCATTGAAAGGCGAACTTTTATACCGTCCCGTCCCACTAGTGTATGGTGTGCCTGGCGTTTGTGATCCATTTTGAGGCGTCAATAACCGGGCTTGAAGTTTGGCCGCTTTTAACTTTTCGTCGCGCGTCCGTTTACTCACTTTTTCCGTCATCTTAAGGGCAAGTTTTTCTTTAGCCGTTATGTCTGGGGGGAAAATAATAGAACGAATGTGAAATATTACATCGGTAAGAGTTAAGAAATATTGATTATGTAATATTGCCACCGTCTTTCTGGTCAAATTTTGTAAGTCTAATATAAACATTGAAAATAATAAAAAAAACAAATGCGACTCAAAAACTTAAAAAGGATAATTTTAAAGTTAATATAATTTCAACCAGTTAAAAAATCGCGCTATTTAGAGAGTTGTATGATGCGAAACAATTCGTAAAAATTTTTTTTTTCTAAATTGCAATCACACGTTCCGATTTTTATTTTTTTTTGTCTTTCTCCTGATTTTGAAGTCCAAGGCATGGGATAAAAACAAAAGATCGCAAGAGATAAGGCCAAATTGTAAATTAAAATACTGCAGTTTCTTAAACTTCATAAATTTTTGTAGACCTATGTTATATACCTACTAAGCGTTGATAAGAAAAATAAGAAAATATATATAGATATAACAATAACAAAGAGAATGTAAGTAAGTTATTAAATTAAACCTGGCATAGAAAATCCACTCACAAAGGGAGTCAAAGCTCCAAGAGGGAAGGCGCTTGCCAAGAAATCATCCTTGTCGTTCCGATCTTGAATAAGAGGGGTGGCTTGTATGTTACCCCAGGTCATCAAAGGCGTTTCATTGCCCGACATATCAGGGGTTTGGGGAATTAAGCCATACACATCTATTAAATATGACAAAAAAGGTGGAGCATTAAAGCATATAAAGCTGCAAGCTTTGAAAAACATTTTTTTTATTTTAATTGTAAAATTAAGCTAAAACCCAAGTTTGACCATGACCTAATAAATAATCTAACCAGACGGGATACAAATAAGGTAAGTAGATTAATGAAACACATTAAACTAAATGTAAAATCCCGTTATATATATTAAACAATTTATAAGATATAATTTACTTCTATCTTTTTTAGATAATTTGCCTTCTAATAAAGGCTTGGCATTTAGGGCAGATGTAGATAAAATCTCTTTGCCATCAGCACCTAAAAAATAAAATATTTTATTTGTATTAATGTTCAAGCAAAATGATTAATATCAAAATATTAGATTTATACACATATCCACAAATTTGAGTTTTGGATGTCATCATGATGACTTAAATTATGGAAGATTAAAAGTTTGTGCTCTCTTTTCAAATTCATAAAATTAGGCAACATCTAAGCTTAAACAGCTTAAGGATAGTAAAAAAGTAAATTAAAGTTTGTAGCAAAATGTATTTTAATCAAATTTGTTCAAGAGGTTTTGTAAATTTTACAATTTGATTGTTTTCTTTTGTAATGGCATAGTACTGTGAGCAAAACAAAAAAAACTACAAAAATACAACATGTTATTGTTAGTGAATATTAATCTAATTTAAAATTACATAATTATTGACTTACAATATATTTTTGTTCCTTAATAAGAATAATAGTATGACCTTACAATTAATGGTCAACAAATAAACAAATGCTATTAAAAAAGACACTAAATTCTTTTTTATTTTGTCTCAAGAAATTTTTTCATGATATGTGCAATAATATTTAATATATAATCAAATCAAGGCTACAAATAAAAAAAAGATGCAACACTAAATCAATATAATTTATACCAATTTTGCCATTGTTTAACCCACTTAGCTGCTGAGTTACAACCCTAGAGAGAGTTTTCTTATTTAGCAAATCGTGATCTTTATCATCTTGTGCTATTCTAGTGTTACCAAAAACAATTGTAGATTGAACAAAGTCATCATTTTTAAAGGGTATGTTATTAATATTTGCTCCAAACAAATTAAGTCTATCACCCTGAATAGCTAAATGATTGGATCCCTCAATGCCAGGATTAATTGAATCTTGAATAGCTAGAATTTCACTAGTTGACAATGTTTTAACTAGCCATGGATATTTTTTAGCCTTGACTCTTTTCATATTTTCCAAAATGTCTTCGAATGAGGCATTATCCTCACTGGTATATTTGTTTAAAAATTGGCTTAATGTATAATTAGTTTTTGCTTCATTTTTGTCAATCTGACTTGGAATTTCATCTTGGTTGTAAAAAGACGTAGCTTGAAAGTTTGAAGCACCTGTTAAAATAAGTGATTAGGTAATTTAATGAAATTTGAGAAAAAATTTTATTTACCTGTAAATGGTCGTTCAAAATCTTCCCCTCTAATAGACCCAATTTGAGATTTTATTGTACCAAACTCAGAAAAAGGTGTGCCATCTTGCTGTAAATTTGAAACAGGTCCTGATTTGAGTTCAGAATATATTCGGTCCTTTATGATGTGCTTTCTATATTTTTGAATCTCTGGGAAATAATCTCGTTCAATAATTTGTCCCAACCTTTTTAAATAGATATCTTCCTCCAATATTTTGCATTTCTTTTTAGCCGACAATAATTTGTCACTAACCTTCTTGGATATTAAATCCAAATCCTGTTTAGGAATTTTATCAGCAAGTGATAACATTAAAAACAGCCAGCCATTAATTGATCATATGTTAAAACAAAACTTAAACTTTATTTTTATATTTTCGATAATTCAGGTAATATTCATATGTTAAATGAGGGGCGTGAGATTTTTTCTTAGAACCTTTGAGGTTAGGAATATTACTAAAGGGACCAATAAATATTTTCATCAAACTCGTCTTCTTTGCTCAAATGTCGAAATACTAAAAACAAATACACCAAAGGTTAAATTAGTTATTTTTGATAAAGACGGGACTCTTATTTGCTTCCATTCTTTATGGAAACCCTGGTTGGATAACATAATTAATGGGTTATTTATCCACTGTTTATATTTTTAGACTTGAACAAAAAACATTGCGTAAATTGGGATCACTTTACTCATATTTGGGATATTGTAATGCCAATCAAAAGTTTGTTCCTGGTGTATTAGCAGAAGGAACTGTTTTACAATCAAAAGAAAAAATTATAAGTAATTTTTATTGTGAATATATGTAGTTAAACTTTATTTAGTAATAACAAATTAAAAAAATAATTATAAGTATTTGATTATATATTATAACTCTAAATGTGTTTTAATTTTTTTTAAGTTAGCATGCCTTTAAATAATTATTTAGTCTATCAATTTTAATGTGGTATATAGATATTTGTTTGAATTGTTAATCTTTAAATAAATTTGTGAGCTAAGATATGACATCTTGGTTGTATTTGCACTATCAGATGATAATGCATTTTGATAATAAAAATTACAAAAAATGTTTTTGGGGGCATAAGAGATTTATTATTTTGTCTTGTTTAGAGACTCTAACATATTGTTTTTATTTTTATCAATTTTTTCTCAAGAATTTGTGTCAATAGAAATAAATACAAATATCATACTTTATACCTTGAAAACTAAGAATGACAAAATAATTTCTGAACTTGACCTCCCTGTATCGAAATATTTTTTTTTCCATTAAGATATTATAACATACCTAATATTTAATTTTTTCTAGTCTCCTTTTTATTGGTGTACAATAATTTGCAATTTACAAATTTTTACTGTTAAAACATATTTTAACATCCTCTCTTTGGCTTTTTGCTTACATCAAACCATAATTGGATTCATTCATCAGCAATTTATATTTGAAATATTTTGCCCATTCATATCTCTTGATTGCTTATTCATAATTTTTTAATGGCTGATTTTAAATTTAATTTAGATAGACTGTCTTTAATAAAAACATTTTAATGTGTAAATTAAAATCCTTTTTTGTAGACAATGAATCATCATTGTGTTTGTTTCACCAGATCTTGATTTAGAAAATAAAATTTATTGTATTTTGGATATTATAATCCTTTGTTTGTCCTGATAATAAAAGCGCGACTCTTGCAAAACCAGGCTATTAAAAAGTCTGTTAGAAGAGGAAAAAATTTGAAGATTTGGGGGTAGTGATTAGTTATTGCCCATTCTTCTAGCTGTTTTCAAATTGTTACTGTACCGGCCTGTTGGCTGTTTATAGATTTAATTGTGATCAAACTTTAAAACAAAACAATAGTTTCAACAATTTAAGAGTCCTTAATGGGTTAAGCAGTCTTACATGATGAAAAACATTAGTTGTTATTTGCAAATGAATTTGGGATAAAAGCCATATTTCAAATTCAGGCATAAATCATTAGAAGTTATTTAAACCGTAACAGCTTGGGGCTATTTGCTGAAACATTATTCTTGCTACAAAAATCTATTTTTTAGCCTTTAAATATTAAAATTTAACTTCAAAAATTTCAAAATCAATAAGCTCTTTCCATAAGCCTATAAACGAAATTTGTTATAAAAATTTATAATACATTTTTTAGATGCTTTCAACACTATACTAATATAACATAAAATTTTGTGGCTTTATAAAAAAAACAAGTCTTGACATTCAATCTATAATGTATTACATTAATTATGTTAAATTTATAGCTTACTTGGTAGAAGTACATGGATTATCTAATGGAAAGGCTCAGCTGGTTGTGGATGATGTGTTTGCCCAAAATGAGATGTATTTTGGTAAAGAGATTGTTTTAAGTCCCGATACGCAACAAACTATATTGACTCATGGTGAAGAAATCATCAATGGAAAAGGAGGTTTTTATATAACTATATTTATAATTATAGTATGTATTTAATTATTTATCAAAAATCATTAGATTTTTTTGTTTTCGATTTTTTTTCAATTAGAACAAATTTGTTCCTAATAAAATTATAATTAATATGAATTATCAGCGAATATATATATAAGCTAGATATTAATTTACTATATTATTATAGTTTTTGCCATTTGTATGTACTATATATTTGCACTGTTCTCTTTTTTTTCCTAAATTTTCTTCTTCATATAAATCCCATATTATTCTCAATATATTTAAAGAGGTAAACACGGCATCTAATTCTAATAACGTACAACCTTTGGTTGCCAATACCACAAGTAATAATAATAACAATAATAATATAAATCGTCCAATTCCAATGACGCTTCGTCAACTTACCGATCTCAAGGGACTCTTTAAGAAGCTCAAGGCTCGAGGTGTTAAGATAGCGTTATGTACTGCCGACTCTAGGAATTATACGCTCGAAATCTTGCACAAGCTGGGTGGTCTCCAAAAGTACTTAGATATGATTGTCTGTGGAGATGATGCAGGCACAAAGGCTAAACCCCTGCCCGATAATGCTCTTTCCATATGCCGAGCACTGGGTATCAAACCGTGTAACACAGCCGTCATTGGAGACACGAAAGCAGATTTAGGTTATTTATAATTATTATTTTACGTGCACGTACATTATTATATTTTTGAATATCACAAAAGCTTTTTTTACATTCTTTCTATTTTGTCGAGTTACATAATGAATAACCAAGCAAGCTGGATTTAGAAATCCTTTGAGGATAATATATTAGTAATAATTTTGTTCTGAATCCGTTAACTTTAAAAACGACATTCTATTAAAAATATTCACTGCCTTTGAAAGTATTTTCTCACACTTGAATTAAATGGGGAAACTTAATTAATTTCAAAAAAAAACAAAGTCTATTTTAAACTTGCCTGGTACAATTCTAAGACATTGTTGTTATTACTTCATGTTAATTTAATTATATATCTGCATTTTATCGCACAAAATTAATATAACCTGGCGATTGTGCTTTGGTAATTTCTAAAACCTTATGTAGATTTTTTTTCTTCGACTTTATTTTACGACATGAATTTTTGCCCTAATCTGATTTACAAAGGAGAATTTTTTTAACTTAATTTGGGTGTGGTTTTAAACCAATTAGTTATAGCAGTCCGAAATCTTATTTATTAATTAAGTTTCATCTGCCGGTTTATTGAGTCAAACTTGATATAGATTGATATAGATTTTGTACAAATCATTACTCGTAAAACTATTTGTAAGGGGATAAAAGATATAATTTAAAAAAATACCATTTTTTGGCATTGTATATTTGTATTTTTGGAATCGTTATTATTACTATTTTAAAAAAGAAATAAGTGAATGGATATTTTTTTTGCATGCAATAATAATTTAGATATAAAATTCCAAAATATTCGTTTTGTTAAGCCATTTTTTTACTTTGTTTAAACCATTTATTTATTACTCAAACGTTGAAATTTTATCATTTTACACCTTACTAGGTATGGGTCATTCCGCCGGCGTGGGTCTTATAGTTGGCGTCCTCTCAGGCGTAGGTGATAGGGCTCATCTTAAAGATGCAAATGCTCATGTTATAACTTCGAGTCTCAAAGAGTTTGAAGATACCCTGCTTAGTTGGACCAGTTCAGCTTGCGATTGCAGCAGTAGCGGCAATAATGGGAATTCATCTCAATCTTCAAACAATTCCGATGGGCCTGAAACAAATAGTAAAATATATTTTTTTTTAACATTAGTAGAGTATATCATTTTAAAAAGCATGTATTTAATTGGATATGTAAATGTGGTGAGACATATATATTGTCTAATATATTACTATTATGTATATTATAAATACAAATTTCTGTTACGCAGGTGGTCAGATTTTAATTGTCTTCAAATAAATAGTGGGGCTTTATTAATAGAATTTTGTGTCCTCTTTAAATTATTATATATACATATATGACCTACCTTAATCTAATTATAAAAACCAAGCTTTAAAATATTTGTTAAAATTGGCAAAAAAAAAATTCTGCTTTTTATATTCTTTTTAGTTGTTAAATCTCTTTTTTTTCACTTTGTTTTAATGTTTAACAATTATTAATTAAAATTAAAAATTTAAATTCTTCAAGTTTTTTAGTTTAAACCAAAATATCGAAAATTTAATTACCAGTTACCGAGTTTTTGATTAATTTTATCCCTTTGAGATTAAAAATATTTTATAGCAAAAAGCGAGGATTTAAAAATAAGGTTAAAATACTAATAAGCTAATTAAACACTGAATACAAGTCGTGTTTAATTACCAAACAATTAATTAGCTCTAGCAAACAAAGGCAATGCCAGGCTTATGACCTCAACCCTAAAAATTTTGAACTCGCAAAATGTTGATACTTCTATTTCTTCCTGCATAGTTGACCATCATCATATAAATCTTTCACTAAATTCTGAAAATAGTCATCTTCCTGCTCAATTATCATCTGGTGAACTAACTAATCATAGAGTCATGCAATCTAATCATACTATGTCAAAACATATGCATTCATCGAACTCTCATATTAATAGGATATTTACTGATTTACGCAAAAAATTGACAATGCAAACACAATCTCCAATCAATACGGTTTAATAAATGTTTATGAACAGTTCATATGCAGGCCTTTTGGCTATTTATATATTTTTTTGAAAAATATAATTTATTTGTTCAAAAATATAACTCTATGATTAAAATTATTTTATACTTATATAGGGTACTCACCGTTTTAACGCTGCTATAACTTTATTACCGCCACAATTAAGCTTACTCAATGCACAGAGTTTTCAAAAATCTTCCATTTCAAATAATGTTGTAAGTAAACGACAATTTTCCACAACTTCCTCCAATCAGTTCTTATTCAAAAATGATCGAACTTGGAAAGGTGACGTTCGCAGGGCTGCCGATAAGGGTCCTTACGACTATATAATAGTAGGTGCCGGTTCGGCTGGATGTGTCTTAGCTAATAGGCTCACTGAAGACCCAAATACAAAAGTATGTACATTTTTCTTTAAGGGTACCGTTTAAAATTAAAATTTGAAATAGCCTAAAATATTGTTATCTTTTCATTTTGTTGAAACCCACAAAAATAACCTATTTAGTTAAGAATAAACGATCACGCATCTGTGGAGCTTAACAAAAAATATATTTATTATTATATATTTATTACCTTTAGTGTTTTGTTAAAAATATAGAACGACTTAAAGTTATAATGCATATCCATTGAAAAACAGAATTTTAATTTTTTAGATAAGGCTACGTGCAAAGTGAGTTTTTATTTCCGTGGCCAATTTTTTTAAAAATTTTATTTGTTAGATGAACGTGTTTTTTAAAAAAGTTGCCAAATATAGTATAAGCACATATAAAACATTTTTTGCAACAAAAATTTTATTAAAAATTACGAAAAAAAAAATAATTTTTAGACTTTTTAAAATTTTACTAAATTAAAACCCACTTTTTTGAGTCGTAACCTAAGTTTATTTAGAACCTGCTCTTATACAAACGATACAACGATAGTTTTCAAATGTGTAAATTAGCAAATATTTGTGTAATTTATTTTTATTTATTTTATTATAATTGTCTAAAAAAAAATTGCTTTTTGGCGGAACTTATCTGCAGCATTTGATGTTATTAACTTATTAATTTGGGTAAATTTTTTATTTTTATTTATTTTTTTTATTTTTTAGGTTTTAATCATCGAGGCCGGACCACCAGATGAATGGTGGAATTGGAAAATAACTATGCCAGCTGCACTCATGTACAATTTGTGCGACAATAAATACAATTGGTTTTATAATACTGTCCCGCAGCATTTTAATAAGCCGGGAAGGAAAGGTTAAAAATGAATTTTTTTTTAAATTTTGGCTCCTACGTAAAAAATATACATTTCATTAACCCTATTGTATAATAATGATTATAAATTATTATTATTTTATAACTATTAATATTATCGTAGTTAATTAACATAATATTTAACCAGGTGAAAATAGCATTGATCTCAATAGTTTTTTTAATATGTCAAAATGTTTATAGCAGGCTCAAAATGTTAGGAAAAAAGATTGGATTTAAGGAAAACCAGTAATATTGATTTGAACGTGTAAGTTTTTATCTTCGGTTGTAAACCTATATAAAAAATTTTTAATTATTCTTATTAATTATTATTGTTACTATTATTTTTTTTATTATTTTTATTATTAAATCAAGATCATCATATTCATCTATTGTTTAAAACGTGTTTTCTTTTTTAAAATTTTTTTGCCTGTAATCGAGAATTCAAATAACTGCTAATTAAGGCTTATATTCTGACTGTTTGATTCAAAATTATGCTCCGTATTATTACTTCGCATGTCAAAATATCTTTACTTGAAGATGCCAATGAAATAGAAATATTTATTTATTTTTTTTTCTTTTTATTTTTAAAATTTCACAAAATGATATGGGTTTTTTATTATCTGTCCATTTTTCTTTATTTTATGAGCATAGGAAATTTTAATATTGATATTTTTTTGCGAAAAAGGCAAAAGTTTATTTTAAACATGCCCAACCATCATATTAATACCATCATATTAGGGCGAGTCATGTATTGGCCTCGTGGACGTGTTTGGGGTGGTTCTTCCTCCCTTAACGCAATGGTCTATATCCGCGGCCACGCCCTAGATTACGACCGCTGGGCTGCCGGGTTTGATTGCGCCGGATGGTCATATGCCGATTGCTTGCCCTACTTTAAACGGGCCGAATGTCACGATGATTTGCCAGCTGATACTTATATTGGAGGTATGTATTTTTGTATTTTCAATTTAAATTCGTAGTTTTAATTGATTGTTATATTTAATTTTTATAATATATATGTCTTATATACAAATTAATTTTAATTAAGATATTTAAATACAATTGATTTGTCTTTCAGCACTTAAACTTTGTTGATAATAATTTTTTTATTCATGTTAAACGCTAAAATATTAATAACCCTTGTTTAAAAGTTATCTGGAATATTTAAAAAAAAATTTAAACTAATAAAAAATCAACCAAATTAGATTCTGGACCTCTTCACGTAAGCCGGGGTAAGATGGTCAATCCCTTGTACAAAACCTTTATTAAAGCCGGCACTAAAGCAGGGTACCCTACACTAACGATATGAACGGCTATCAACAAGAAGGCGTAGGCCCTATGGATCTCACCGTACATAAGGTATTTTAAATGGCTACAATGTCATTTAATATAATTTAATGTTTGTTATCATAATAGCTCGGTGGATTAATATTTTAACATTTATTTTTAATTGCTCAAATGAGTTTTTATTTTATGTAATAGGTAATTTATCAGAGAAAGACTTATATATTAATAGTATAATTGTATATATGTTTATCTTTATTATTTTAATTTTCATTTTTATTAAAGTTATTTTTATTATTACATTTTTAACACATATGGCCAAATTTAAATGTTCAGTATGACAATGACTTTATGAAAGCAACCTTTGTGCCCTTTTATAAATTTGTTTACTGTTTCATTATATCTTATTTTCCACACTTTATACAAAAATTGCATAAATATTTTCCCCTAAACTATTAAAAAAAATTTTGAGTCAAGCTTACGCATATATTTTTATTGGTCGAATATATTTAACAATTTTTGTTTTTTGTACAAATTCCTTGTTTTTTTTTCAAATATTTAGCAAATGTTTACAAATTATAAAAATTTGATACATTTAAAGTTACAAAATATTTAGCGCATATTTTATTAATAATTTTATTCGCATTTTCTATAAAGGGTAAACGTTGGAACACATCCCGGGCTTACCTCCGTCCAGCATTACAACGTCCTAACTTGTACGTGCTTAGTGAAGCGCTTACTCACAAGATACTTATTGATCCCGTCACTAAACTTGCCCAAAGGAGTTACGGCATGTTCCATGTCGGATAAGAGCATGTCAAACATGGAAGCTATCGCTTGCCGAGGAGAAGTTTTTACTGTGTGGCGGTGCCATCAACTCGCCCCTACTACTCATGCATTCGGGAATAGGTTTGAATTTTATGTATTAAATTTTTGCCAAAATACTACGATATATTAATTTTTTATATATTTTTTACATTCTTTTCTTTAGTGGCTTGTTTTATTTTCAAAAATTAAAAAAATAGGCTTATTTAAGTCGAAATATATTTGGCAAATCGTCTAGGCTAGTTCCAATTCAATTGGTAGATATTTTTTTTCAATTTTTTTAGGCTCCTGCCTACGGTGGGAAGCCCATATGATAGTAATATTTTATTGCAAGACTTAGGAGTCTCTACGTGTGAGTATAGAGAATTCTTGTTAATTTTTAATACCTATATTGCCATGTTTAATACACTATACAATAATCACTTATAATCTTCTTTACTTTTCACGATGATTGTGAATTTTGCATAAAAAACAACAAACCCATGCAAACACCACTATACCAAATATGGTCCCGCATCCAACTTTAATCAGCTTTATTTTTAAGTTTTTTGGAAAAATTATTTAAGATTTTTATTTTATCAAAGATACAATTTTTGGGTATTTATATTAATGTTATTTGTCTTAGCTCGCAGCCTTATGATTAGGGAATTTGGTAATTTTAAATTAATATATTTGTCGAAGCACCAAACACTCAATATATCACCAGCTTTTATGTGTTGTCTTTTTTATGGCTTTATATTTATTATCAACTGAATGGTTATATTACGAATTTAATTTTGTTAATTTTTTAATTTTTATATATATTTTTATTTTTAACATTATAAAAAATTACAGCTTGGTTTATGATTTACTATTACGAAAAGCTAAAATTATTTTATTTAGTTCTGAAACTTTAATATTTAATATTTTTGATATCACATCTACTCTTGGCTTATATTAGTAATCTATATATCGCTTCGTCTGCCTAAATTTTTGTTATGATCGTTGAAAATTTAGTGGTTACAAATGTCTACCATTCATTACTCAATTTCATTATATAGGTCCAGCCCCCATTTGAAAGATATTGGAATTGAGCCTTTGTTAGATTCTCCAGGAGTAGGGCAAAACCTTATGGGATCATCTTGAAATGTATGTTCAGGGTCGTTGGCAAAGAACCTATAACAACACTCTTTAATGCCACTTGGAAATACCCGTTAAATATGGTTAAGATAGGTATTATTATTTTTTTCTTGTGTATTTTTTTTTCAAATTATCCTATATTAAATCGACCTAATTCTTAATGATATCAAGTAATTCTTGCAATGTTTTTTTAAGATTAATGTAAGGCTGTATTATATATGTTTATTTGTTATAATTTCATTATTATCTTTTTATGAAGATTAATATTTTTTAAATTATAACACTGGACAACAAAATTTGGACGACCTACAATTGTTTTTAGTCAAGTTTTTTGGTGCTAATTACGAATATGTAATCAGAATTTTAGCCAATGCCTTAGGATTTTTAGTTATTCGGTGTCAAAGTTGGATATTTTTCTATTTTTGGGGTTTGGGGTTTTTGGGCTTCTATATCATAAAACTTATGGGTAGAAATAAAAGTTTAAAAATACATTTAAATTAAGGAAATATTCATTATAAACGTAAGGCGTTTAATTTTTTTTATAATATTTAATTTTTTTTTATTTTTTTTGTTTTTGTAAAATTTGTGGTTTTCATCATAAAATTGGTTTTTTGTGTCCTAATTAACATGAAAGTTTATGCTGGCTAATAATTTTGAGTAATAAACCCCTTTAGATTCGTTAGATCGTTTTTATTAGGAATCTGAATATGCCAATAGATTTTTCGGAAAATATATAGTTAAAGAAAAGAAATTTTTGGATGGATTTTTTTGAACTTTGGAATGCAGTTTTAAAAAAAGGAAGAACTTTGAGGAAAATACTAAACCCGGGATCGATATCGCGGAAATATATCCTTTACAAAACCCTGTAAAAATCATTTATGTTCTTTTTTTTTGTGTCCAGTGTAATTGATGGTTTGGCTCGACATAGAATAACTTAGCTTTTTGTGATTATATATTTCATGGTGGTATTATTCGGTATTGTTACTATTCTAAATGAAATGCATAAAATTTATATATTTTCATAAATTTTCAAAATTTTCAAGCATCCCTTTTTTTAAAGGTGCCCAATGGTTTTTGAGTCAACAAGGGCCAGGAGCAACGTCGCGGCATCTTGAATCAGGTGGGCTTGTTCGTAGCCCTGATCTTTCGTTCCAGAACTTTTAAATCGGGCAGTCGACCCCCCACGTCCACCCCAGTCTAACTCCAAAACGGCAACTTCAAATATGCAGCTTAACAGTGATGTGAATGGCTTATTTAGAAAATTACAACGATGTTATATGGGATGCCATTCAGCCCAACATACAATTCCATTTTCTTGCTGGTTTGGTTGAGGATCATGGCCGGAAAGAAGCAGAATTTCATGCGTATCAAGTAATATGCACTCTAATTATGTGTAATTAACTGAAAATATGGGCGCGGCATCAGAGTCATTTTTTGGAAAAATTTAATAATTCTGGAAAATTAATAATTTTTTGGCCTTATTACATCGTAAATTATTAATCGTTTTTGTACAGTAATTTTCATTTATTTTGAGAACTTGCTCTAGGTTGATTGCCTTTATTAAATTTTATATCTAAATCTATATAAACATAGCTTATAATCATTTCAAAATCATATATTTGAGAATTCAGGATTTGTGCTTAACACATTTCAATTGAATCAAAATTAGAAAATTTTTACACGATATACAAAAGCGCCTGAATAAAAACATATTTATATGATATAATTTGTCTTTATTTTTATAAAAATGATTTTCCGCGACATTAATTATATTATTACTAAGCGATAAGCCTTCTTAATAAATCAATGATTTTGCGATAGTTTGGGATTCTTATATATAATTTCGCGTTTCAAAATTTTCTATGTATGTAGTTCTTTTTGATTGATTTTTTGTTTTGTAGGGTTCATGCTGGATCAATGCGACCTACCTCGAGGGGATACCTAAAACTTCTCTTCTAAAGATCCATTTGAGCACCCAACTTCATAATTGATCCTAAATATCTAACTACGCCAAAAGGATGTGTTTGAAGCAAGGTATTTTGTATAAATCAAAATTTTTTGTCATTATTTAAGAGATTAAATATTATTATATCCAAACAACATTAATGTTTCTAAGGCGTTGATGAATGCTGAAAATTATTAATGCTATTTTATAATGATATCCGCTTTTATTTTATTTAAAATATATCTTATATTTTATGGTTATATATTTATTGATCTAAAATATTTTGGATTAAATTAACATATCATAATTTTAATTTATACAAGTAAATTGCATATTGTTATCGCGGTTTAATACATTAAATTGGTTTTTGAAAAACCCCTTAAGTCACATAAACATGTGCATAATTTAAATTAATTACTCGTAAATATTTAACCGGAGTTGGAATTTTGTAAATTAGGTGAATATTTTTTGCCGGATTCTTGGGTACCAGCGGGAACACAACTTCGATTTTTAAATCATTATTCCTGGTTTTATTAGATCTATTTAGAAGAAAAAATTACAAAAAGAAATTATAAAAACTAATTAATAATTTTTCTTCTTATTAATTTGTTCAAAAATATTTGCTTTTTTATAAATACATTATTTTTATTCTTTCTTTAGATTGTTAATTTTATTAATTAAAAACTTGGGTTAAGTTAAAAACATAATTTAAATAATTTGAAAACTATATGTGGTCAATTGTAAAACTATAAAGTCTAATTAATATATGAAATGTGATATTTATCTTGGTTATGAGTTTTAATCAATTTAATAATAAAGATTTTTATATTTTTTTTAGTGTTTTAGTTATGTTACAGTTTTTTTCATTTGTTTTTGAGCATTTGCCCTAGTTCGAAATTTAAATTATTAAATTTGGGCAAATCTATATAAACATAGCTAATAATCATTTCAAAATCATATATTTGAGAATTGTGGTGCTTAACAAATTTTCCAAATTAGGGAATCAAAAATTAGAAAATCTTTTACACGGCCTTTATACAAAAGCGGGCTGAACATAAAAATATAGTTATATGACACTTTCGTAATGGATAAAAATGTGATAGTTTTTATAAACCTAGTGCGACTTGTAGGATGGGGAGGCAATCCGGCATCCGAATACGGTGTTTACGGGACTTTTGCTAGTTTGAATATTTTTTTATATAGTTTCTCATTTAAAAATTCCTATATTGTAGTTCATTTGATTTTTTTTTGTTTTTAGAGTTCATGTTTTCAAGCGACCGATCGAGGGGATATAAAAACAACTTCTAAATTCAATTTGAGTTGAAGAATGATCTTTAATTTTTTAACTACGAATAAAGGAAATGTTTGAATAAGGTGAGATAAATCAAATTCATTTACATTTTTTTAGAGATTAAATAAATTAAAAATCAAACAACATTAATGTTTTAAGGCGTTGATGAATGCTGAAAAATATTAATGCTATTTAAATCTCTGTTTTCCCTGTATTTTTTAACTCATAAACTTGAATTTCTTAAACCGCTATACACAATATTAATAACTAATTAAGTATTGATATAAATAATATTTATTCTTCAAATTATTTTTTCAACCAAAATTTTTTCATTTTCGTTGCTATGTTCAAAAATATATTTTGAACAATTCAAAATTATTAAGTTTTATATAGAATATATACATTTATATAATTTTTCCAATCTAGCTCCACGGGTCGTTGATCCAACCTTGAAATTAGGTGAATTTCGCGTTATAGATGCTTCCATTATGGCCATTCCTAGTGGAAACTTAAATGCACCTACCATAATGATTGCTGAGAAGGCTTTAGATATTATTTGGGAAGAACACCACTTAGTCTACATTCCGATGATAAATATCAATAACCTTAATCTTTTTTATATTCCAAAAAAATTTAAACCTTTTTTAAGCGCGAAATCTGCTCTTGAAGTGCCCTTTATAAAGTTAAATATGGATGATAATTTAGACGGAGCTAATAAAAGGAGGCTAAAAATTATAGATTTTGTTAAACTTTTTTTAATTTTTATTCAATCATATACCCCGGTGAACTTAGTTTTTTTTTTATTTGTATATATGTCTTTATTTTTTTCAATTATAAACAAAGTTATTTTGCCAATTTATAACAATTTTTTAAACTTTTTACAATTAATTATTTTCAGGTTTTTAATTAATTCCATAATTATGAAATTTAATAGGTAGTTTTTTCAAATTATTAGGATAATAAATAGATTTTTTAATTAATTTAGTTTAAAAAATTTCTATAACTTTTGCCATTTTTGCATGCTATATTTTAAAAGGTGCGGGTTATAATATTTTTATGATGTAAAATTTTTAATCATTTTTATTTTACCCATTTTTTTCTTGTCATCCATTTATTTTTGATGTTAATCAATAAATTGACATTGTTACATTACGTATTTTAGCCAATTTTTATTAAATAGAAAGTTTTGGAGCATATGTGGTGTGAATTATCCAACATATAACATTTTATTTTGTTAAAAAAAAATTCACAATTAAAGATATATAAATTTGGTTTGTTAAAAGTGTTTAATTGTTTAAAAATGACAAATCCATGAATAATATTAATATATTTTTAAATGACGGTGCTTTTATTTGTTGTAAAGAAACTTTTGGCTTTAAATTAGTTTTTATTACTTTGAGAAAATTCGGCACATTTTAAGTTTTAAATGCAATATTACATTTTAAATTTTTATTATTTTTTTTTGATAGTATAATAACAAATAAATTAATATAGCCGTTAAATAAATAAAAAAATGCTTAGAATTACGATTTATCTTGTGGTTTTACAAGGACCCGGCATGGTTAAATTTGATGTTAAATGATACCTTAATATAAGATTAAATTGTTAGTTAATTTTGTTTTTCCTGTATTATTTTTACTTATATAAAAAATCTGGTTTCTGTAAATGCTATAATTTATTTTATGTGGTAAATAATAGCAAAAATATTTTTATTTGTTATTATTTTTTTAAGTTTTTCAACCTAAAACAGTTTGCTATTTTTGTGACATTTTTAGTTTATTCCAAAATTATTCGATATTTTAAATTATAAGACGAAGAATCGTCAATTTTATTTATTTTTTATAGAATATTTATATTTTTTAGCAATAAAAATCTTTATAATAAAAACCACGGGTTTGATCCCTCATGTAAAAGTTTGCGGCTAGCTACAATGTCGCGGGTTATAGATGCATCCTTGTATTAGTATTTATTGGAAACTTAAATGCACCAAACCATAATGATTGAACGCGATTTACTATACATATATAAAAATAAATTACATAAAATAAATAGTACAATTTTAATAGGTTAATATCACAATATTCCGGAAAAATTTAAAACAAAAAGCGCGAAATTTCTTCAGTGCCCAAAATTGTTATATCAATATGGATGATAATTTAAACGGATCAGCAAGCCTGAGAGTGCTAAAAATTATAGATTTTGTTAAACTTTTTTTAATTTTTATTCAATCATATACACCGGTGGATTTATCTATTTTATATATGTCTTTGTTTTTTTAAGATTATAAACATTTAGTTATTTTGCCAATTTATAACAATTTTTTAAGCTATTTTACAATTAATGTTTTCAGGTTTTTAATTACTAACATTAATTATGAAATTTACAGGCAGTTTTTTCGGAAATTTCATAATAAATAGTTTTTAAATGTTTACGATTTTCGATATCGTTTATTTTTGCATGCTACATTTTGGAACCAGGTTATAATTTGGTTGGGATGTAGGGTCAGTTTATGGGACAATTCGTCGCGGTCAAACGGTGATAAATACTTTTGGATTTTGAACCTAAGCAAAAATAAATATATTGATGAGTTGCTTGGTTAGTTTAACAAATAAAATTGTTTTTGTTTCACAATTTTGCCAGTATGAGACGTCGACTTGAACGTTAACTATAATATCTCTCTAAAATTACTATCACTTTTATTTATAGAGAAAAGGCCACATTGCATACTTTGTAAATATAAAATAAGTTAAAATAAAATTTTTTTGGCAAGCTTTTTGTATTTTTTAGTAAAGGCAAAATATAAATGGCACAGTAAGATTGGGAAAATTTAGCTGCCGCCCGCTCTTATTCAACGCCCTGGACAGGCTCGATTCTAGCTTTTCCATTTTAGGGGGGCAAAAAAAACTCGTGGGGGGGGGGGGCAGAAAAAAATTTTTTGCCGCCTTCGGTCACGGCAAAAAATATACATGTACAACAATAGAATCCATGTTCAAAATTTTTTAACAAATTAATAGTAATTCATTATATTCTTAATTAAAAAAATGACTTTATAAATTAAATATGTGAATTAAAATTAATTGTTTTCACTATTTTTAATTGCTATAAAAAGATATGAGATTTGAATTAATTGTAAGTATAATTTTATATTTGGCATCATTTAGCAAAAATTAAAAATATGATATATATGAATAATAAAAATAAATTATATAAAACTTTGGATTTATATTTTGAAATAAGATTGTTTATCATGAAAACAAAATGTATAAGTATGCTAATTTGGAAGAATATATATGAAAAAACACTGGTTATATATAACTAGTTATTTATATTAGGGTAAAAAATTAAATAATACATGGACATAAACGTTAAATGCGCATAAAAAAAGTTTGCAACCATGTTAAAATAGTAAGCAATAATTAGCTGATTATGAGCAGTGTATTGTATTGATCAAACTATTTTATCTTAGAGGATTTTAATTAAATTACAATATTCATAAAAATTCAACGCCCCTAGTTAATGATTTTTCGTGTTCTAAAAGAACCAAATCACCTTTAAGCAGGTCACTTCTTGTCAGCCGTTACTTCTTAAAGAAGAAAATGTGGCCTCACAACTCGACGTTGAAGAGCCAATTAACAAACTTATAGGAAAAATGTTAAATAGATTAGAAAACGCATCATTGTAATCATATAAAAATTTAACAAAATCAATAGTAACACATTCTTTGTAATTATTAAGTTTCTTATTAAAAAATATTTTGGCTACATCAATTCCTTAGAATAATGAATTTTTATCAATATTACTTATTTTTAAAAGAGGCTCTAATTTATTTATATCTAAAATAAAGTTAATCAAATTTATAAAGGGAATCTAAAGATTTTAAACAACTATTATCGGTAAAAAATCTATTATCAAAATATAAATAAATCAATAATATTAAAAGAAATACTTTTTACTTCATCATTAATATTTAAAATATTTTCAAACTTATGAGTAGAAAATAAATAAAAATCAGAAAAATCTTTAGGTTTAGTTTTTCTTTTATCCATAGATAAATTATTGTCATTTAAAAAAATATTAATATCAAAACAATTTTTGAATAAATCTTCAAATGTATTTTTATTTCTTAATTGTTTAATTTCTAACAAACAATGGTGTATTAAATTGATTTTAGAAACATAAATCATACTTAATTGAAAATTGATCTATAATTATTTTTAATAAATAAAATAATTTTTCAATTAAATACAAAAAAATAAATAGATGATTATAAATATGGTCAAAAAACCCCTATTCGGCCCTGTGACCTGAAGATATAAAAGTTTTTTTATTTTTAATTTTTAAAAGAGTATTAAATATTTTTGTGCAATTTAAAAAATAACTATGGGCAGGTAGTGACCACACCACCAATGGGGCAACAGCAGGTATAATCCCGCATACACTAACTACCTTGATTGCATCATGTTGAAAAAATTTATGAAGGGAAGAAAAATTATCATAAAAATCTTTCCCTTCACTTAAAATAAGACAATTTACAACAAGATGCAATCGGTGGTTATAGCGAGTGAATATACGGGACATGGTGTTAAACTATTTTAACTTAGAAATACTTGAACACCATTTTTTTCCCGGGCATTACGTTCGCTTTATCCCCTAACATTGGCGATCAGGTTTTTTGGTTCTAGATTATATTCTAACAAAAGATTGTTGTTAACTGAGAAAATTTCTTAGGCATCAGATTTATGAATTGGTTTCACAAATATAAAGCTTTCTGTAAAATCAAATTTATATATTTCTGTTAGTTTGATCTCTCTTGCGGATGAGAAGTATTAATGAATAAAAACAATTAAAAAAAGTAAATATTTTTAAGATAATATTTTTTAGATATTTTTGACGGAGCAAATTTAATTATATTATGTGGAAGAAATAAAATTACTATGTATTTTTGGGGGGGCAAATTCAATTGGGGGGGGGGGGGCAAACATAAAATTACTATGTATTTTTGGGGGGGCAAATTCAATTATTTTTTTTGGGGGGGGGGCAATCAAAAACTTTTGGGGGGGCACTGCCCCCCCCCCCAAAAGGGGTCTAGAATCGTGCCTGCCCTGGATATTTATTTAAACTGGCCAGCACTTTTATCGAACCCCAGTGCCCGGTTTAATTGAATAAGTTAGATACTTAAAATAGCACTATGCTATTTTTTAATTTTTAAAATAAGACATAACAATGAAGTGGTGTGTAACACTGTGTTAAATATCATACATTGCAAAAAAAATAATATATTTATATTGGTTTGACTTGCTCAAAATTTTATTAAATTTTTGGCCGGCCCGTATCCCTCCCTCGCCATTAAATTTTTAGGCTGAGCCAAAACTAATTGATTCTATGGAAAATTCAAATATCAAATGTATATATTTTTCTAACAATATCTTTTTATACCTTTCTTCCAAAGCACTGAGCTGTTGAGCCGTGAAAGCAGTTCTCATTTTCCTTCGTTTCTTGCTTTTAATCACAAAACCCATTCCTCTTGTGTCCATTAAAGTTGCTGTTTCTTGTTTTTCGAGTTTATCTCGTTGGGACTTATCATGGCGACTTGATGGTGCTTTAATTGCATCGCAAATTTTTGACTTTTTCTGCTGAGAAAACGATGTTGCCTCAATGTTGTCTCCTCGGTTGGCTTCCAAGTCCTCTTCTTCACTCCTTTCCGATGAGGTTTCAGTGACAAACTGTGAGGAGCAGCAGCAATAATCAATAGGAGCATTATTTGGACTTGAAACTTTACAGTTGATACAACGGGTCGTCATCGGCGATGATTCCTGCTTTGTGTTAATGAATTTGTTATTTGGATAGGTTTGATTTCCATTGATATATGTTGGCGGAGGAGCCATCATCATGTGATATATCCAAGGGTGCCAGGATACCACTGGATAATGCAACGTTTCGTGCCCTTGAATGCTTGTGACTTTGGAAGCTTGGGCTGCTGCAGCAGTGCAAGACGTAAGGTAATTTTGATGAAGTAGTTGGTAGTACCACCAATTTTCATCGGACGTTTTATCGCAACGTATTTGTGAGATATCGCAGCCTCCCGACACGGTAGGAAGTAATATCGAATTAGCGGCTAGAAAAAAAATAGTCAACTTAGGAAATTACTATAATGTGCCCTCTTCAATTCTCCCAAACCTCTAGACTACCTTAAAACGAGTAATATACATATATATTACCTGTGCATTTATGCTGATTGAGTTGTCGTCCATCAAGATGCATCCAGTTACAGTTTAATTGTGGTGAGATTTTTAAATTGTGATTTTTAGGGTTTCCCTTCTTGGTCGTCATTAACAAATCTTCGATTAAAAAAGAAGCAATTGACATTTTAAACAAGAACTTCTCTTTTACTGGATCTTTATTTTCCCAGTCGGTCGGGTATTCAATGGATGTTTGATTTCTTTTATAGATTGGTTTTATAAATTTTGGGCCTCAATAGACCTTTAAGCTTTAATGTGTCGAGGCTGTCTTTTAACAGCGACAAACAAAATTAATAAGCAATATCAAAGTACTACCGCAAATTCAGAAGAATGACCAATTGCAACAAACGTAATTTATTTTTTAAATGGAGGCGCAGAGGTTAACATCGTTTTATAAATTACATAAATATAGTTTTAATATCTAACAGAACAGATTTATATAGAAAAATATATCTTGGAAGTGGGGAAAATATTATATGTAACGTCTCTCTCTCTCAAACCATAATTATGATTAGATTATGCATTTTAATGAAAAATAAATCGAGGAGAGTTACCTCAATTACCTGTTCTTTTAATTTATTTTTTTATCTGGTTGCGGTATATGCCCATCTTATGCTTTAACCTATTTTGTCACCGACGAATCTCTAATATAATCATTTTTATTTTCATATTTCTTCCCAGTAGCACCACCAAAACTATTGCATGGTTTGGAAGGGGGGCGCTTCTTACTTGTTGTTTGTTTAAAAGTCCCCAGCCAACCAACTGATTACCATTTATACTTCATGAGGTTTTTATATTTTTCAGTTACGGGAGAACTTGTGTTTCGAGGGTATCAAACTGTGCTATATTCTATTTGGAGAACCCCCTAAAAAATATGGTTTCCATAAAAATTCATAAAAAAAAATTTTGTCACGTTGGGCGGGTGGCTAGGGTCGATTAATTTGTAGTCGGTTAAAATTTAAATTCAAAAGACATGGGGGTAAACCAATTAAATTATTATATTGGACAACCATTTCAGAAAAGCGTTTAAAAATCAACTTCAATTTGTTTTTCTTTAAAGGTCGGAACACTTTTGAAACATAGAAAGATGGTATGGACATTAAATATAAAGCTACCTGGGTAATATAAATTCATTTTAAAAATTCTTTTGATTAAATGGCTTCTTCATAATAATAGGTTAGAGGTGTGTGTTAGGTCCTTTTAAGTTAAAGTAATTCTGGCCCAGTCAAACTTTTTTATTATTAATAGTAATGGGGGCCTTTTAATCGCATTTTTTTTAGTTAAACATGGTTCTTAGTTTATAGTAATTGCCCGTTTTTTTATGATGTCGTACAGTCGATGACAATTTCATTTAAACAATCTCACCTTCAATAGCTTTACTTACCTATCACTATTTTGGTCGATTATAAATATATTTCTTCTAACCCAACCGTTTAATTATTGTAGACCGGTATTATTAATATAAATACATCATCATTCAATTTATATTTAACGCATATAATTTGAAAAAAGAAAGTTAATGATAATGGTTTTTGTAAAAGAAGCTAAGCAATTTTGCCATAAGTTTGATTTTTGTAAAGGTAATCGCATCATTTAAGTAAGAAAACACTTATAATAATTATTGTAATAATTTGTCCTTTTGCCGCATGTTATTCAGGTTAATGAATGTATCTTAAGCTAGGTTGTCCAGACGCTATATTTCTTATTGCTTTTTATTATTGTTAGAACCAACATTATATCCATATTTCATTGTGGCCTTTTATATTTTAATTTGTCAACGCTATTTAACCATTAATGGTCTGGCGCGTGCATATCTTAATTCTAAAAAACACCACGGTTGGTAAGTTAAGTTGAACTTGACTATTGAGATACATCAATAGTCAAAAGCACGGAAGCCAAAAGTGACACTTTTCGCGGATTGATGTAAAAAAAAAAAAAATTTTTGGCTCGCTAGAACGGCGTCCCAAACGATTTTGTGAGCGAGTAGACATTACCAAATCAAATTTATAGTTAGATATAATTGACATTTTAACACCCTATCCATTCTTAACCGAAATTTAATCCTACAACTAGCGTTAGATACCCCTAACCTTTACCTAACTAACCTGTATCGCGTTCCTCGACCTCGTGGATGGAAAAAATTTATAAATTATATTTGTACAAACTGTTTATTTCGTAAAATTCGGAGCCGAAAATTGCTCCTAGTTACACTCAAAGCCCCGCAATCTATTTAGTCACAATATTAGGCCATTCTAATGTATTTAACTAAAGATTTCTTCCAGACTCTTTCGAAATCAAAAATAATTTGGCTCAGACCGGCCAGGCCCGTAAGCTAATCCAAATTTTATCTAGACACCTAATAAAAATTATTTTATACCGAGCGTCGCCCTCGGCCCTCATTAATTAATTTAGGAATAGTATGTTTTTCTAAAAGGTTCGGGCAAATAAATTAGAGCCTATGTAGCCAATATATAAAATTTTAATTTAACAATAATTATATGTAATTTTACCAACAACAACCAAGTAGTTCCCAATATGATAATAATATCTATCCATTTACAACTTTTTGTAACCCACAAACAATCTTGAATAGATTTTTGTGTTTAACAAATTGGGGACCCTTTTTTTGGTATAAGAGTGGTGGTATGTGTTATTAATATGTCAAATTTCAAACACCTTTTAAACCCAAAAATTGCAAGAGAGACGTATTGCTTAGACATTAAGGGATTTCACAGCAGGGAAAATATGAATTGTATATATTGTCGCATTATTAGCATAAACCTTCGAACTAACAGATTGTGTTGTCTTGTGTTTTTAGTAAAAGCCCTAACCACGGCGAAATCTGTGATAATAGCGCATCCCATATTGAGAGCCTTTACCTAACTAATAAGTACCCACTTGAAAGATGGCTCCATAAATTTGTTCTATCTTGCCCAACGAACCTGTCAGACATAAGGACTCAGTGGGTGAGCGTTCTATGGTTGTGTAACACAATGTATTTACCACAAAACGCCATTCTTATACCTTCATTTTGCAGTAAAAGATGAAAATTAGCTTAATTTTAAGTTAATTAGCTAAATTATAAGGTAGTAGTGTTTTTGGATTGCTAATCGCATATATGTAAAATAATACTTTTAGAAATTATATTTAAAATTGAAGAACGTAATGAGTGCCTATATTAAATATATATATCGGTTAAAGGTCTGAAACATATGTAATTCTCATTCTTTGTTCTATTTTTTTCCCAAATCCGACTTCTCGCTTTAAATAACTTTGTATTTGTTAAACCTCGCAAAAGGCACGGTTGCAATTTTCACGGCTCAATTCAGTCAATACCTAGCAAGGAGAGTAAAACATAATTCCCACAAAAATTATTTTTTTAGCTTGTATTAGTTTTAATTTGCCGCTTAAATTAACCTTGTTTTATTGGTTTAAATGCAATTGAAAAAAAAACATAAAAAATGATAACCTTCAAAAATAAATTTCCGCCATTTGGTCGACTAATGATATCAATCAGCTATAACATAGTTTAACAAAAATATATGAATGTTATATAAAGTTTATAAAATGATTTCAGGGCGCGTTCGGAGTTCATTTGTTTTTGACAATGGTTAAACAAATAATACATATAAAAAAATAGTTTCAAACTTAATTTTATTTCATCCTTGAAAACATGCTATAAGTTGGGATGCAAAAGATTTATAACCCAAATGTCCGGCTCGAATTTTTTCAAATACAAAACATATCAATTTTTTGCTATAAAATCTTAAATAAAATACAGAGCAGAAATTACCTTTTATTATTATAATAATTTCATTTAGTATCCTTATTAACGATAGCTAAAAAAATAAGACAAAAATGGGATACAAAAAATTAGCCCGACCTACAATTTTTTTTCTTATTTAAGCTCGGCCCTCCCGGCTCGTATTAGATTTTATATTCAGCCCGGCTTGATGGCTGGCTGAGTGGACTTTCGGATTTTGACTTCGATCTCTAATGTAGATATTGCAGTTTGTAAATTCTATTATCTTATTTAAAAAAATAAAGTTTCAATATTTAAATTTCTGCATTTTTTTTTAGAAGTCTAGAGAGTCATTTTTGCCAAATTTTATCATAATTTTGGCTTTCCCTAGTTTGCAAGGTCATGTCTAAATTTATTTTAGATAAGCGGAAAAATAGTTAAGGCCATATTACTATGCTTCATAAACAATGTTCAACCTCCATAATTTTTTTAGGCCTGTTTATATCAGAAAATGCATGAAGAGCACCTAGACGGCGGAGTGGTAACCGCACTTCATTGAATTCGAACCAAATATTTGCTGATTAATGGGGAATTGTGTCAAGAGGGTCGCATATCTAAATGTTTAGTTTAATTTAAGGCTCAAGGCGTTGATGGAGCTGATAAGGACACTCTTATTTTCCCGGGCATATATTATTTTGGTCCGCTTTACGAGAACATGGATTGTCCTAACGCAAAGCATGCAAAGGCTAACTTTGTTGTGCCACGAAGGCAGGGCATATAGTTAGTAATTTTAGCGCTTATTAGTGCGCCGTAAAAGCTCTATGGCAAGATGATTTAAACAACGATTTTTTCGGTCACACGAATCAAATTTTATGCATTCTGTAAGACAATTTATCTGAATGAACCAGCATAAATCTGTAGATGTTACCCAACAAATCAAGGAGTTAACTTAAAATGCGTTAGGACCAATGATGGTCTGCCCTTTAGAAGTGGAAGATAATTCCTGACAGTGTGCGGACTCTTACCATTGGGCGGGACTGTAACAACACGCGGTTTTAATTGGTCAACAATTTTTAGAAAATTATGAGTTAACTACAGAGATTTAACCCGCCACCTTAGGAAATATAAAATCAGCCTACCGTTTTCCTCGTCAAACTTGGGTTGTCAAAGTTATAACATTGAAAATTTTTAGAAAAAGGCAAAAAACTAAAAAGATTTCAAAAAAACAAAAAAATAAATTTCGAAATTTCTATTTTGCATATTCACAATAGTTATAAACTGTTATATTCAAATTTCCGTAATAGCATTTTTATTAAAAACCGATAATATAACGTGTCGTATTTAAGTTTGGATTTGAAATATTTTGTATTATCTGTAAATGCCGATGTAAGATGTGTTTTCGATATATTACTTAAAATCTATTTCCGCATTATTTGAGATTAAAAATATAAGTAAATAAGTGATTTATATGCGATTTTTTACCCTTTCTTTTGTGGGCACATTTAGATCTGTCAATTTAGTTAAAAAAGGCCATTTTTCAGTTATATATTACTCCGGGCGACAAAGACGGAAGAATAAGAAAACGGTAATATATATTCATGGGGATGCATTCTTTCTTTTATGTTTCACAAAATTCACGTTTCTGACATTACATTTGCTGACCTGTTATTGTTCATAGTCATTTCAAAATCAACTACTTTTTGTGGCCACGTGCAAAGGGTTTTACTGCCGTAATTTGTAAATGAACGTAAAATAATGCCAATTTATTTATATATCAAAAACATTTTTTCAAAAAAATTTTACGAAAAAGAGAACTAATTATACGTATTTTACGGTTTTAAAAAACATTTGACTCACTCCCACGCGAAATTTTTTTGTTTTTAAACACTATCTTATTTAATTAGACAATTTTTATTATTATGCATTCAAATACAGTTATCAATAGTATTAAAAAAAGGCGCCACCTGTTCAAATAGGTGATGATAAAATCTAAACTTGAATATAGAAATGGCAAGAATGATATACACTCTGAAAAAACAATACAAACATAAAATATATATGAAAAAATAATTTTAATATAAGCAAAAGTTAAGATCAAAAAGTTATTTTTTATAATTTTTTGGGGGACGCGATCAACCTATAAGTTACATTGGGTATGTACATAAAAGCACATCTTAATTCAAAATATCAGTTTAAATATTTGGCGATATGTTTAATTTTTAGAAGTTTTTCTATTCCCATTATTATTTAAATCTCTATATATGTTTATGAGAACAATTTGAAAAAATTTCTCAGATTATTTTTAAAAAAGTGAATATATTTAGGTGGTAGATATAAACTATTTTTAACACATTAAAACATAAGATTAAGGAAATTTTATTGCCTTATAAATTTTTTGGGAACATGATCCAAACCAGGGTTAATTATATTTACCAAACATAAAATCCTAAAAAATATTAAGCATAAATTTTATCATTGTTTAAATATAAAATTTGGGTTGATTAAATGTTTAGAGAAGGCCTAAATACGAAGTTGGATGCGAACTTAATTCTGCAGTTGTGGCTGCGGCTGAAACTAATTTTTAAATTGTCAAAAAAATATTTTAATAATAAAAAAAATTTTAACGCTAATATCAAAAAATGAAAATTAATATTTTTTGCTCGTTTTAGGATATGCCTAACAAAAAATTTTTGAAAAAAAAAAAATTTTTTTTTACACTAGCTACCTCAATGTTAATCAAATGCGCTCAATATTTTTTCCTCCTTTTTAACTATGAACCGAATATTATTTTTTTAAAATTTAAAAAATTAGAATTTTTTTTTAGCCCGCAGTGTTAAGGTGAGGAAAATTTGTAAGGCGAATGTTACGAGTTGGGTCCATATACGAACCCTCCAAACCTCTATAACTATAAGAGCTTTAAAGCTATTAACTTTAATTTTTTATTATTATGAAGAAATATACGTGCTCTTTAATTACACAAGACAACAAAATTTGGACGACTGAAGCATCTTTTATGGCAACTATCGTTTTTGGTCAAGTTTTTAGTGCTAATTACGAATAATGAAATTAAATTTCAGCCAATGCCTCAGATTTTTAATTATTCAGTGTCAAAGTTGAGATTTTTTTGTGTTTTACGGTATTTTGGGCTTCTATTTCACAAAGCGTGGGTAGTAACAAAAGTTTAAAAATACATTTTGATTACCAAAACATTCGTTATTAACGTAAGGCGTTAAAATTTTTTTCTACTACTTAATTTTTCTTTAATTTGTCATTTTTATAAAATTAGTGGGTTTGTTGTCATAAAATCCGTTTTTTGATCCTAAATAACTTGATAGTAAATTGCTTAGATAAATTTTTAAGCTTATAGCCGTTTTTTGCTTTTGGATGGGTTTTTTTATGAGGGAATCTGAATATGTCAATCAATTTTTTTGCAAAATTAATAGTTTAAAAAATTTTGTAAATTTTTTCTGAACTATGGACGCGGTTAAAAAAAATTGGAGGCATTGGGAATAAAACTAAACCCGGGATCGTTATCGCAAGAAAATTCTCTACAAACCCTCTTTAAATCGTTAATGTTGTTTTTTTTGTTGTCCAGTGTTATAAACTAATATAAGTTAATAGAAATCTCTAGTGTAAATTTAACAGATAAATCTGAAAAATAGGAATTTTTTGTTTTTCTGTATTACATTAAATAAATCTTGACAAAAAACTAAATATATAATTATTCTTGATTCAATCGTGTTTTTAGATCTAGTATAACATTTTTTGAAGATTTTTGAATAAAATTAATTTTTGCTATTATTCACCCTAATTATAGATATTTTAAAGAGAAAATATATAACATTATTATATATATAAACATTTTGAATACTTAATATGTAAAAATATTTTTAAGGATTACTAAAAATTGGTTTGCAATTATTCAAGTTTAAATTTAAAATGAGACAATAACATGGTTTTTAACATTGAATTAAAGATTGTGGGATCCATACGGACCCCAATAGAATCTAATTTAATCTTGTTTTTAGACTGTCTTAGCCAACTTTTAAATCTTATTTGATTTAATTATTTTTAACTATTCTCATCCAAATGATTAATTAACTGATCGCATTCATGATCATTAATCATTTTTACATTATTATGGAATAATTGATATTTATTATCCTTTTAACTTTAATAATTACTTGTAGCTTTTTCGGTTTTGACTCGGCATCATAATCATTATTACGAATTTTAGTTTAACCAAATCAAAAGAAAGTATTGGTGTTCTCACCGATTGAAGTAATAGTAATTTATTTAATGGGACCAAATAAGGGCAAGTATGATAGATATTGGTGGTACTGTATATTTTATATTCGTTTAAGGTAAATAACATTTATTTTTGTTTAAATAATTAAAAAAAATAATTTTTTTTTAATATTTAGTCCAAATTTTCTTTTAACAAGAATGGCGAGAATAATTTTTTAGTAAGCCTATTGTAATTGCTCTTTTTTATAAAATTCTACGGCATTTTCAAGGTAAACTTTAGAAAAAGTTGACAAATATAAAACACGGCCAAGGTGTAATTAATAAGTTTTTTGGTCAATTTTGATAAGAATAACTACTCAATCACACTGTTCAAATTACAGTTATATTTTGAAAATCGTCTAATTCGAACACCCATAATTTTTGTGATATCGTGATGGTATAAACTTATAAAAAAAAGATATACAAACCACATGTACGAAATTTTTTGACAATTGTTGTTTATAGACAATTAAATTCGCCAAACAACTTGGGCAAGGTTTCATTTTGTTTAGCCAACGACACTCGCCCTGCTACTTAAGCGTTGCGTCGGGCGCTAAAATTTCTGGAAATAATATAAAAACCCAATGGCTAACCAAATTATAGATTTTTAGGATTTAAAAATTATAAAAAATAAATTAAGTAATGGCATGATAAATGAGAAATATTTTTCCAGTCCAAATACTGCAATTTTCATTAAAATGCCTTATGTGGCTTAAATAATTTTTAGCAGTCGACAGGGATGTATAAATGACTATAAAATTAAAAAGAATCCTTATGGATTAAAAACGGCAGGTCTATTCGGTGTAAAATGAACTTGTATAAAATGACCTTTTACACGAGTTCATTTTACACCAAATAGACTCTTACATGAGTTCATTTTACACCGAATAGTAAAAACGCTTTGCAACATATTTATTATATTTATATGATGGTTTTCTTATGTAAAATTTTAGGAGGATTCCAAATATGTTCTTCAATTTTGTCTAACTCTTTTAGTTTTTAAATAATAGCGATTTCAATTTAATAACTATATAAGTTAGCATATATGAATTTTTACAAATTTATGGATTATAATCGACCAATCTAACATTATACAACGAATTTAATTATGTCATTCGCAAAATTACATTCTCTATCTTATAATTTCTTAAAATATAGATAAATAAAGCCCAAATGTTAATTAGAAAATTTTGTTATAAATAGATGTATTGTGAGTATTTAATTTATGACTCGTGTTGCCGAGAGGCTGAGAGTACGATCTCTCAGCCCCATGCGTGCCACGAGTTCTAAATTATACTCAGAGTAAATCTTTTTTTAACAAAATTTTTTAACATACCCAGGTTGTTGCCTGACTTTAAGAGTTAAAGATATATTTTAGTAGTTACTGGAATGCTTTTATGTTATTTTAAGTAAATAAGATGATATTATATTATAATTTTTTAAAACCTTATTTTTTTGTTAATAACTTAAAGATATCTTTTCTAGGAAACTTTGTATATGTTCAACTGGTAGATTTAGGCGCTTTTTATGTTAATTTGTATAAAAGGTGAGCCACACATTTAATAATAATTTCGGCATATTTATTTTAATTTATAATTAATATGTTAATATAAATTGTTTCGCTCATTTAAGATTTTTTTTTAATTAAGTTTAAAAATAAAGATCCTACTCCTGCGATGAGTATGAATTCTTACATATATAATGGCTGTTTTTTAAAGGTTTTTCGCCCTTAATGTCTAAAATATATAAAATTTCATTATTTTTACAACTTTTTTTATTTTGCCATGTATATCAATATCGTAATGTTATGGGTCATATAATAAATTAAAAGTGCAGGCAGTGGGAAAAAATATAACAACATTTGAGTGTTCAAAATAACATTTTAGGAACTGCTAGTATTTAAACTAAGTCAGGCAACAATTGAGTATATTAAAAAAATTTAAAAAAAAATATTTTCTCTGGGAATAGAACCGGGGCACGCATGGGCTGGAGTGACGAACTCTAGTTTCTCGGCAACACGAGTTATAAATTAAAGACTCACGATTCATCCATTTATATTAAAATTTTCAAAGTAACATTTGGGCTTTATTTATCTATATTTTAAAAAATTATAAGATAGAGAATGTAATTTCGCGAATGACATAATTTAATTCGTCGTATAATGTTAAATTGGTCGATTATAATCAATAAATTTGTATTAATTCATATATGCTAACTTATATAGTTATTAAATTGAAATCGCTATTATTTAAAAACTAAAAGAGTTAGACAAAATTGAATAACATATTTGGAATCCTCATAAAATTTTACATAAAGGCACGTGTAAAGTAAGTTTTAATTTTCGTAAAATTTTCAAAATTTTGAAAAATTTTATTTTGTAATAAAACGCAAATTTTCAAAAAGTTGCCAAATTTAATATATGCACATAAAATGCTTTTTCTGAAATAAAAAATTTTTGAAAAAATTTTGAAAAAAAAATAACTTTTCAAAATTTTTAGAATTTTTAAAATTTTACGAAAACAAAAACTCACTTTGCACGTGCCCTAAGAAAACCGTTATTTAAATATAATACATATGCAAAGCGTTTTTACTATTCGGTGTAAAATGAACTCGTGTAAAAGTCTACTTTTACACGAGTTCATTTTACACCGAATAGACCTGCCCATCAAAAATATGAAAATCACCAATATTACGTAGTATTAACTTGATTTTTTAAATTGTCTTAATTATCAAGCATAACAAACCGTGACATTTTTTAAATTGGCAGGTGGACGGTCCAGAGTGTTAAGTCTGATATTATTTCTGTATAGGTTGTTCATTTAAACCATTAGCTTACCCAAAGTTTTTATTTCTCGCTTGACGGTGATATATCCGCTACGACGGAAAAACTAAGTTGGCATCCTAAATAAGTATGTTTTATTATATATCCTATTATATAGTTAACCTCCTAAATAAGTATAACTTAATTAGCCGCATATTTCATAAAACTAAGGTTATACGTTAGGAGCATTAAATAAAAATTTTTTAACCGTTTTAACTGAATGCAAAGCAGGTCCACATTTGTATATTTAGAATTGAAAAGTTTTTGATAATTAAAAGTCCAAAAGTAAAATTAAACCTAAATCAAACCTTACAATGTCCACGAACTGGCTAGCTTATTGATACTCAATAAAAACGATAACCGCAAATCAATATCTCACTACTATGGGAACACTGTTTTGATATGAAAGAACTTGTTATGAATGGTATAGCTAAAAAAGACAACGATACACACATAAATTAATTTTTAAACAAATCAGGTACAAATAATTAAATAGCTTACTCTATACATTTTGTATAGGGTAAGGTGTCTTACATGGGCGTATGCGTAAACTTAAAGGGGGGCAATTAAATCTTTTGGAGGAAGGGAACTACAAGATTTTAATATTGATATTTTATTTGCAAAAATTATTTATAAAGGCTGTATATTTTTCAAAAAATAGCAACTTTATTAATTTCTATTCCCTTTTATATGCCTGATATAAAAATTCAACCGCTGTTATATCATAAAAATTAAGAAAAAATTTCTAGAGGAAGGCAATTGCCCCACTTTGTTAACCCCCCCCCCCCCCCCCCCCTTCCCCCTGCAATACGCCACTGGTGTCATAATCAATTTTAAATTTTATTTGATTTAATTATTTTTAACTATTTATCCAATCAATTGATTAACTGATCGCATTCATCCTCAATAATCATTTTTACATTACTATAGAATAATTGATTTATTGTCTTTTAAATTTAATTAATAACTAGTTGTTTTCGGTTTTGACTTGGCATCATATTTAAGGTGTCTATGTTAATTAATGATTTTTGCCTTAGTTGATTGATTAAAATGATTGATTTATGTTGTAGCATATCGATTGATGAGTCTTGACCTTGATTATCCTTATAATCTAATCCATCAAATCAAAATATTTTTGTTGATTTATTACTATTTATGTTACTTGGCTTTGTCAATTTTTATAATTACAAATTTTTATTCAAGAAAATAAAAATTTTGAATATTCTTCTAAAATATAGACTTAAACCATATTTAAATTTTTTTATTATTTATTTAAAGAAGTCACAAAAATTTGACCATAATATATAATACCATCGAAGATATTCAAAATTTTAGATGTGCTAGGGTTTATATAGATCCCACAGTACTAATGGGGGTTATTAATTTTTAAAAAGGACTAGAACGCATTAAAATGTTTATTTAGTTTTTATTGTTGTTTATATCACTTTGCTTTTAGACAAGCTGAAATTTTAAAAAATAAAAATTTAAAAATATTCTTGTGTTTAGATTTTATTTTCTTAACAAATCATATGTTTAATATTTTGCATAGTTACATTACATTATAATTGCCTTAAAAATAATTTAAATTTTTAAGTTATTTATAATGAGACACGTCTCATGACCCACAATGTATGGATGATTTTTTAAAGGTACATGGAAAATCTTAAAAAATATCCATTAATCCATATTACTAAAAAAATTACTTTTTCTGCTGCACACAAGCTCTCTGATCCCTCTTTAACCAACATTCAGAATATTGAATTATTTTCAAAATGTGTTAATTTACACGGACATAATTATACTTTGGAAGTTACTATTAAAGGAGCACTTAAACCTGACTCTCATGGAATTTTAATGGATATTAAATTACTCAAAGATATTTTAATAAAAGAAATTTTGAATATATTTGATCATCAAAATATAAACGATGTTGCAGAATTTCAAAATGGTGAGTTAATTAGCTCAATGGAAGTTTTGGTTGTATATATTTGGAATAAGCTTTTACCTCACTTTACCAAGTCTGTTAAACTACATAAAATTAAATTACTTGAAACTGAAAATCATTATGCTGAATATTTTGGAGAGTTAGAATAAATGGAGTTATGTTATTGTAAAGGGGTTAGAACTTGTCTCATATGTTGTCAAAGCCCAAAGTTTTATGATGAACACTTGAAGAGATATCAATTTTCTTCACAAACTAATTTTTGTCATTCTTTAGATACAGATACTTCATTAAAAATTAATGGAATTTATTTGTACAACAATTTTTTAGATAAAATTGAAGAGAAATATTTGGTAGATATTATTGAATTAAATCAATGGGAAGGATCCCAATCTGGTAGGTTTAAGCAAGATTTTGGGCCTAAAATAAATTTTAAGAAGCACAAAATTAAAGAGTTTAACAAGCCAGAAAATTTTTCAGGTTATTCTTTGATTATGGATAAACTAAAACATCTTTCTATTTTAAACAATTATTCTGAAATTTATAATCCATCCACCTTTTCATATTGTTCTTTTAAACATAATTTTAAACCTGTGGAACTTTGTAACTTGAAATATTCTAATGATCGTGGAGCCCACATAGAACCACATTATGATGATTTTTGGGCTTGGGGACCAAGGCTAGTTACAATTAATCTTTTATCTGGTACTACTCTTACACTCACTGATAATCCCAATCTTCCACACACTATAGTAGATGTCCCTTTGCCAAGAAGATCATTACTTGTCTTGTCCAATGATGCCAGATATATTTGGAAGCATGCCATATATTCATGCAACATCAAAGAATTAAGAATAGCCATTACTTTAAGGGAATACTCGCCTGATATAATGCAACAATTAGCTGCAAAAACATTTTGCCCAAAATAAAATTTTGTGATTTTATTAACAATATGTATGTTATAAGTTTTTAATAATATTTTTAGCCATTGTAATAAATTTAAAAATTTTCATGTTGATTCATTATATTAATATAAAAAAAACAATTAAATTTTTGGGTGACAATTAAAAAATGAGTGGGCTGAGTTCTATATAAAATTGTAAATTAGTTGGCGGATATCTAAGGCTTCGAAAGCTGTAACCGGGGGGGGGGGGGGGGGGGGGGAATAGAATATTAATTGTTATGACTAAAATTGTCTGAATTGCTCCGTCCCAATGAACATACTATTTGCCAGATTAGCCTATTGACTGTGGGGTCTATATTCGAATATCTTCAAAAATATTATATTTTAAGTCAAATTTTTGTGACTTTTTTTTAAATATATAATAAACAAAACTAGTAATTAAAATCTGGTCTAAGTCTCGTTTAGAAATTAAATTCTATTGGGGTCCGTATGGACCCCACACTGTCAATTTCAATGTTACCATGATATTTTCTCAATGTAATTTTAACTGAAAATGTTGCAACTTATTTTCTAGATATTCTTTCATAATAGTTTTACATATTAAATATGTAATATGTTTGTGTTGTATAATAATGATGGAAATATTTATATAATAAGGTGTAATAGCCAGAAACAATATTTTATTTCATGCTAACATTTTTTTCGTGATTCTTTCTTTAAATATTCTACCAAAAAAACATTAATTTCACTACATTTAGTTTATTGACAGGATTTATTTAGTGTAATATAGAAATATAAAAATTTTCATTTTTTAGATTTATTTCTACTTTGTGATAGGGCACGTGCAAAGTGAGTTTATATTTTCGTTAAATTTTCAAAATTTTAAAAAATTTTTTTTAAAAAAACTCAAATTTTTTTAAACCAAATTTAGTTTATGCACATAAAATGCTTTTTATAAAATAAAAACTTTTCGAAAAATTAATTAACTAAATTTTCAGTATATTCAAATTTTACGAAAATTAAAACACACTTTGCACGTGCCCTTAGATAAAATTTGCAATATACTTTTATAATAACTTGTATTAGTTATTAATTAATGAGCATACGTAATTTTTTCAAACCAAAATAAAAATAAAGTTAATAGATCTAAAACTCTTTAATAGAGGTTAATTGGGGTTCGTACGTACCCCACTGTAGCATTCGCCATTTTAAGCCTTCGCGGGTTAAATTACCCATCTTTAAAAAATTTTGCAGTATTATTTGTTCTACGTAGTAATTTTAATGATTAATAATATCAAACAGCTAAAATGATTTTCATTATAACTTGCACAATAAATTTTAACCACACAATTATTAATGTTTAAAAAATGAAAAAAAAATATAGTATGTATAATATAGCATAAATTGCAAAGTTTACTATTAAATTAAATTTTTGTATAGGCCGCAGCTAGTGAAATAAAAAGTGTTTAAAAAAATAAGCTCATTTGATTAACATTAAGGTGACTAGTCTAAAAAAAATTTAAGGCATATTTTAAAACAAACAAATTCTTATTTTTTTAACTTAGCTGTCAATTTTTTTTATTTAATATACTTTTTTTTACAATTTTTTGAAATTAGCCTCAGCCGCAGCTATGATAGGACATGAACATAGCCATTTTTTTTATTGTACCTTGTGGGATTCATTTTGATTTAAAAATTTTATGATAGAATTGAAGCATGAGTCTAGTATCTGCATCGTTGTATTCAACCACAATTACCTACGATAAGATTTTTGAAAGGTTTTTATTTTAATTTATTTATTTTAGAATCAAACAAATATCTCAAAATATCTCAAATAATGTATTTGAAACACCATTGGGCTTTATTCAGTTGAAAAATTTTAGGATAAAATCTTGCATTGTAGACCATCGCTATCTAGCCTTTTTGACCGAGGTTTGATTTTTAGTAACTTTAAACTTTCTAGGAGGGGTTTATATGTCGAGTTGGCTATAAAATCATACCCAAGATGGTGGAATCTTCTGTTGATACCAAGAAGTAATTATTGTTTATGTTTTGCATACTTAAGACAACATATTAGGGAATTTAATAAATTAGTATTACAATAAAAACTCTAATTGATATAATATAAAATTTATCTGTATTAGGCTATTTTGTGTGCATTATGTGAATTATAGGGTTTTTATATTTTTGTTTTGTTAAACATTCAAAATATATTTATATTTGTTAAACCATATATATAAAATTTTTAGCAATAATTATTGCTTTTAATTAAGTTAACTGTTGGTTCATTAAATCTTTCTTTTTTAGGAACGATTGCATTGGTGTATTATAAAGTAAGAAAATAGACAAAATGAAAAAATTTATTTTGTATATTATAATTTAAAAATTAACTAATTTAGTTATTAAAATAATTACAAAATTTTATGTCTGGGAACCTTATCACGATATCTTGATAACAATATTCTCAAATTGAAAAAAGATTTGAAGATATAGTTGCAAATCATAAATTTCAAATATTTATTTAGTTAATAAAAAAAACTGCTAAAATTTTTAATAATTCCAAAACATTATGTTTGTTTTGTTAAAATACCTTATAAATCAAAAGTAATTTATTTAATTCTTCTTTTTGTTTACATACATATTATCATTATAATTTTATAAAACATAACCTTACACATATGCTATACTTTTTGTTTCAAGGCCTCCACCACCTGATAAACCCATTTATACAAAGCCTGTAGCTTCTACATCTTCTTCTAATGCATTGATAAACATAACAACAACTAACGTAAGCAACATAAGTAAGGTCAGAGCTGCGCGTAGGAGTTTGCCTAGCACAACACTCAGAAGTAGGTCTGGGAATTACCTGCTTGCGCACAGAACTTTGGTACCTGCATCAAGTGTGCCAGAGGAGCTGATAACACAGGCACAAGCCGTTTTACAGGGAAAATCACGTTCTGTTATTGTTCGGGAACTTCAAAGAACCGTAAATTATTTTATTTTATGTTTAACTTTAATAATTTTGGTATTGTACACTCTTATGTATGTATATACATATTTGATTATAATTTTATATTTTTTAAATTAAAAAAATTACCACTTGTTAACACAAAATCTTTAATATTAATTTTTTATATTATTGCTATTTATTTTATAACAACAAGTATTTTGAATAATGAAAAAAATTTGGTTCTCGATTTTACTTCTTTTTTTGCAGGCAGGCAATTAAATTTTTTACATAATTATTCATTATACATAGTAAATGTTGATTTTTGATAAAATAACCACCTAATTCCATGTTTCCACCCCTTTATCTGTTCTTTTTGTAAATCTATAGTTTTTTTATGGATTACACTGTGTAGAATTTGAAGATGTCAGAAATTGCAAAGATTCTATAAGTGCCATGTATGGGCCAAGGGCAAAAATTTATATATAGGACAAAATTTTTAAATAATAACTTCGTTTAAATGTATTTTCAAAATTCGTTTTGCTTCTAATTAACAGATATTAAATTTATGAATATCCTAATTTTGGAGCCTCAATAACTTTACAACAGGCTTCTTGCCATTCGCAATATTTTTCCATTTTCCTGATAATTTATGAGAGCAATTTAAATTATTTTATAATGAATAAACAGCTTCAACAGCAGTGAGAAAAAATTTGAACAATTATATAAATAGGTGAAAGCGTAATAACCGATTTTCTATTACAGCCTGTTTTTATTTATTTTACAATTTAAATTTTTTTTACCAACTCAAATATTTATTATACAAATAACATAATAGCTTTGGTTTTTTTAATTTTTGAGTCAAGCCTAGTGAAGGGATTAGAAATTTCAAGCTTGTGTATAAGTCATCAATGCCTAGTTTGTAGATGGGTGATTAAAAATACCAGCCGACCTTTTGTCGTCTTTCGATAATTCTCATTTAACTCTGTTGGACGATATCTATACCGGTGGAGTTAAAAATAGGCATAGCTCTGACGAATATGCCCTTTTAAATGGGTCAAGGTCTTGAGAAAATTCTAATACGAGATTGTTTTGTTTTTAAAAATTGACAAATATCTTGTTTACATTAACAGCTTCGGTCTTGCTGCTAATTTATAACATTGTAAAAAACCTTGTAATAGTTGCAGTAAAATATTATACAAATAAAACTTTCCATTTTTGATGGCGTTTGACTTTAATTTTGAACACCTAAGCTTTCATCAATTACACAATATTATTATTATTATTATTATAATTTTATTAGAATTTGGATATCAATATGGCCGTTAATAACCTTTTGAGCCGGGAGGAAGAGGAGGAGGAGGATGACGACGATGACGAATATTACGATGATAATAGTACTCAGAGCAATTCAAAGACCTCAACTACGGGGACGCTCACAGCCACTCTATCAAGTAAAGTAACGAGTGCGCGTAACTCACAATTCAATCGCTTTTCCCTCTCAACCACCGCGACTCGAAACTCTGTTGCTATTAGTAGTTTTGCCAACAGCGTTGGGAGTCGACTCATGTCGGGACTTCTTAATTCGGTTCGTTAAACATGTTGTTTTGCTCTTGTTTTTTAAGCATTTTCAATTTTATTTCCTCTAATTTAAAATGCAGTCAAAATTTTATTTATAGCCCCCGTTGAATTTACTTAATTGGCGTAAGATTTATTTTACAGTTTTCTGTGTTTCCAACGTAGTTTGCTTCAAAATTTTGGCGTGTTACATTACGAATTAATGACGGAAATACATATACAATATTGTGATTTTGTTCTTAACTCCTAGGTTGCCAATGATTCTGCTACCAGTGCTGTCATCCTCGGGGCCTTGGCCGACGAAGGCGCCACCGTCAACGATTTTTTGGACGCCGTTGACGGCGGCGACGACGATGGCGAAGGCGATGAAGATGACGACGAAGATGAAGACATTGATATTGCGATCGCGGAGGAGGAGGAAGACGACGAAGATGAATTGCTTGAAGACGAGGAACGCGTCGAATACGAAGATGACGCTATTGTTCGAGTTAATGGCTCGACTGCTGATGATTATATGGTTTTTATAGTTTTTGTTAAATTTTTTTATTATAGATTGTAAATTTTTTTTGGGATGAAATTACAATAAAATTAACTAGTTTTTTTGATTTAGGTAAGTTTTGTTTTTGGTTTTTTAATTTTATTTGTTGTCTTAAATTTTGCCTTTTGTTGATTTTATATAACAGTAGTTTTTATTTTGCAACTTTTATACCTTTTGTAATACACAGGTCAAATATCAATGTTAGACAAAATAAGTTTATGAAAACATAAAAGCATACATCCTCACGATGGCCTTATCTCATACATATTTTCTGTTTTTCATAGTTTCTTCCGCATTTGGCTCCTTAGATCCGGCCATATCGAAATAATGGCCTTTTTTGACCAAAATGACAGATTTTGCGACCTCGAGAATATCCTAAAAAGAAAATATTCAAAAATCTTTTTTTTTTATATAAAAATTTCTTGTAACTTATATTTATCATTTAACACAATAAAAAATAAAATTTTTTATTATACCAAGCTCTTACATCAGCATTAAGATAATACAGATTATTTCGTATCCAAACTTTAATACGACACGATGTATTATGGGTTTCTAATAAAAATATAATTTGAAGTTTGAATTTAACAGTTTTACTGTTGTAAATATGCAAAAAAAAATTTCAATCTATTTTTGTTTTTTTTGAACTTTTTTTTTTTAAATTTTTAATAGTCATAGCTGACTTAATAAGTTTGATTAGAAAAAACGGTATACGGATTCGAAATCCCTAAATTGGTAGGGTTAATCTCTCTAGTTAGCTCATGACTCTTAAAATTTTCTTGACCTGTGTTATTTGAAAAAATGTTGGCATGCCCACCATTTCATCATGTTTGCTACCCTTTTCTAAACAAAAGATAGATTGCTTATTCTTATATGCTTTAATTTTCGAAGATTTTTGTCTTTTGTTGTTCTGTTTGATATATTATTTAGTATGTCAAGTAGATAATAAACAATTAAATATATTTCCATTTTTGTTTGGGGAGGAAAGGGCGACGTTACAATCCCTTGGGGCAGGGTACATATACTTCTTCAAAATATTTAAAATAATTTGATCTGCGGGTTTGCAGGTGCCTAGTAATATAATATAGTACTTAGTTTTCATAATTTTATTTGACCTCCAAGCATGCCAACCGGCTTAGGTTCAGAAGCATCCTAATCTTTTATGCAGAACTGGTGTTTTTTGGGGTATTTAGGTTGCTTATTACGCATATATAATATAAAGGCCTTCTTGGGCAGTAGACCTTAATAATGCAGTGAGAGCCTAAGTTAAGTGGCCCGTTTCAATCTCATAATTTAACCTTGAGTTACAAGAATATCCATTGGTATGGTGGCCATCAGTATGGAGAAGGATTAAAACAAATCTTATAATTTGCATTTGGATAAACTCATAACTCTAATATTTACAAATATTTTTATATAATCAGATCCCAGCTGATGAAGCAGACGATTATTTTTATGACCGGGCAGACGATACATATCACGTTATGTTACCGGCCTCGTCTAGCGGTTCGGCGCGAGACCAAACATCTACCTCTAGAAATAGCTCCTTAGCTTACCTTAGATATGATAGGGACAACAATACAACCGATTCAATTACGCAGCCCAATTATACTTCCTTAGTTGGATCAGGGGCCACCAGTCGCCAACTTTATCATCCCTTCCGGTCTTCACTGAGAGGTAACGATTGTTCTTTGAATCAATTTCTTTATTTTTTAACACAAAACTTTGCGTCTACCTAATGGGTGTTACATAATTTATTTGAAAGTTTATATCTTCTCACAGGTATGGTAACGTATTCTATTAAATTTTCTTATATTGCAGCCTCGAGATCTACACATCAAACTCAAAGCTCTTCTGTTGGACTCGCTCTCTCAAATACTAATGCATCTAGTAGCATGACCGGCCTTCAAAATACTTCAAATTCCGTTCCTAGTCAAAATCTCCCCGTCAGTAGTCACGACCTAATTGCACTCCTTGAAAGCGTCGGCGTGGGGTCGCCTTTAACTTCAACCGCCCTAAGCAATTTATGTAAATACCTTTGGCTGTTCGATTTTACATTTTAAACGAATGTATTAATGTTTTATGCTTTTTTTTACAGTTACTTTATATTAAATCTTAATGAGATTTTGAATATATACAAAATTTAACAAAAATTTTAAATATAGCCTCTTTTTAATTTGGTTAGTTAAGAAATTAATTTATTATATTTTGAACATAATTTTTTAACTTTAAACTTTATACTCACTAATAATGCTTTTATAACTTTGACAGCTTAGAATTATAATAAACTGAACCATCATTTATTTTTTTAAGGCAATGCAAACAATAATCCAATTATTACTACCACTTCTAACACCGGCAATTTAATCAACGTGAGCAAACGTAAGAGAATGCGTATCGAGCTAAATCCCTTTTTTCTTTCCGAAGGAACCCTTGAACCAATCTCGACCGCTGCTTCTGGCTCAAATTCTTCTACATCGAGTTAATTTTTTTATATAATGATTCATAACGGTTTGTAAAGCCTCTGTCTTATTCAATATATAAAGCTTTTAATAGTCGACAAAATTTATAGAGTTAAACATTTATTTATAATACTGTTTTTTTTAGCCCCTCCTTCCTTTCTTTTTTCTTTGTAAGGGCACGTGCAAAGTGAGTTTTTATTTTCGCAAAATTCTCAAAATTTTGAAAAAAAATTTTTATAATAAAACGCAAATTTTTAAAAAGTTGCCAAATTTTGTTTAACATAAAATGCTATTTCTGAAATAAAAGATTTTCAAAAAAAATTTTGAAAAATTAAAATTTTTAAAATTTTTAGAATTTTCAAAATTTTGCGAAAATAAAAACTCACTTTGCACGTGCCCTAAAGCGTCGCCAAAATGTTATTATGGCGTTATCACGAGACAACTATTTTATTCCACTCTGCTCTTAAATATATGTTTGGTTTAAAACTTTTTTATATGAGATGTATACTAGCGTACTTATCGGTAATAATATACTTTTTGCCCATTCATATTCATAGTTTCATCTAATCTTGTTAATTCTCGCACGGCCATTAACCCTGGGACCCGAGCCTCAACCATAACTCTTAGTTCGTCATCAAGTTCTATTAATGCAATTACCCCTTATACCAACGGCAATGACATTGCAGCACCTCTTGTTACTGCTTCTAATACGAGCCGTATTAACAGTGCGATCAGTAGTTCTGACAATCTCTTTAATTCCCTATCTGGACGTTTATCTAATTGGCTCTACTTTAGGCAACAACAATTAGCGGCAGCCTCGGCAAGCTCGTTTGGTAGATTTTTTTATCTAAATTTAATGAATATGTAAACTGAGCAGTAAGATTTCAATTTTCCCTCTTACAAATTAAATTGATCAAATCTCAATTGGCTCTCGTTTTCCCTCTTTTATTTAATTAATTATAAACATTAACCGATACATCGCATAATTATTGCGAATGAAGTGAGAAAGGGCGCGATCGATATGAATGTTATATATTACGGACTACCAATATGAAGTTAAAGCGCGAGATACATCAATGGATAAATATTATTACAATAATTTTCCGTTGTCCCTTTTTATGAGAGGGTTTACAGAGGATAGGTCATTTTTTTATTATTTAGATATTGTGGTTGTTGTAATTAAACTTATTGAAATTATATAAATTTGCGATTTTATCTAAAAAAAGGAAATTTTTTACAATTACACATTGTATGCTACAGTAACAATAAAACTCATGTTTATCCTTTTAAATGTAATTTTTTTTTTTTTAATATTTTTAAGGTAATGTTTGTTTTTATCAGACATTAAAAGGCACGCTAAAAAGGCCAATATATAGGTTAATGTTGCTGATTAGTAGGCTAACTAATCTTATTTTACTATTAACATTTTTATGTTATATATGGTGTTAAAAGAGCTGGGAAAAAGCCCATTTTAAGCCTAATTCATTTTTTTTATTAATTTAAAAAAATTATAGGAGTTAATTTTAAAGAGATACAAAATCCAAGGAAAAATCTGGGTTTTTTACAAATTTTTTCACTTTTGGCCACAACCTTCTACCTTTTCTTAATTTACCAAAAATTGAGTTTAGACTAAAAATGGGCTAGCTCTGGTGTAAACATTAATTTTTTGCATTTTATTTATATGCTAGTATATATGTTCTACATTTCCCTTCTTCGACCTCCTCCATTATTATTATTATTTTTATTATTATTAATTATTATATTATTGTTTTAAAGGCGATCGTGATGAAAGACGTTTACCCGTAAGTGGTTCTTCGACCATTACTAAAGAACGAAACACAAGGTCCAACATGCTCCTTGTATATCCCAATGGAACATCAGCTACTCCGATCGATTACAAAAAATTTGACAACGAAAACTTTTATCGTACGACTAAAAAGTCTTCAACGATTCCTGAAAATGCGGCCGAAAATATTGGTCTTCCAAGCGGGACCGACCCAAATTACAATTTCTCAATATCCCAAAATTTGGAGTATTGGATTGATCAGGCATGTATTTTTAAATATATTGTTTTATAGGTGTGTTGAACAATTTTGCACAAACACTTTAGAAATATAGACGAATTAAGATTTAAAGCTACTATAATTAGGATTTTTAATATTGTGTACCATTTTATCTGGTCAATTTTTGGATTTTTATTTTATTTAGCTAAATTCTGTCATTTTTTCGATTTTTTGGTAGAGCAAAACGAAGAGACTTTTGAGATAAACCCATATTGTAGCTGCATTCATACACTTTGCAGAGTCTTTATAAATTTTTGTAAACCTTTATCTTGTTTAATTTTAATTTTTTTATTTGAAATAAATTTTTAACTCTGGTATTGTAGGACGGAAAATTGGTAAAATTTAAAGAAATGGTCGCCTCTGAGTCAGAACTTATCGCGATTGACACGGATGGACAACTTAGACTTTGGGCTTGGAAAGATAAAGTGCCTTATTACGACGTCGCAAACGTATATAATTATTAAAAATTCTTAAATGTTTATTAGCGCATAGAATTATTTAAAAAATAACCTAGAAAGCCAAAAAAAAATTGATAATTGCCTTTGTAACGAACAATATATTAGTAATAGTTTTGTTCTATATCTCTTAATTAAATAGCGGCATTAAAACCGTCTGAACATATTTTTCTGGTTGCATTTAAGTCCACGTTTTTGATGGAATTTTTATTTTTTCGCAAAGATAAAATTCGGGGTTTTTATTTAATTTAAATGAGAGGACAAAAATACGTTCAAAATTATTTTATATGACATTTTTGAACTAAATGATATACAAAAAAAAATAATTATGAATAAATTATTCATTTTTTTGAAATTTTATATTTTTTTATTTATAATGTGATTTCTTACACTAGAAAAAACATAAAAAACATTGTTTTTTCAAAATATGATTTTGTCGGTGCCCTAAAAACATAGTGAAACAAAATTTGAAATTTTTTTTGAAAATTTAAGTTAATTTTAAAATTTATTTATGAACATAACATTATACATATTAAGCATTTAATTATGTCACATGTTTGATATTTTAGGACGGGAAAACCATGATATATTACCCCCGCCTTAATGAATTAAATTTGAACAATAAATCCTTCATTATGATAGCTGCTAGTAAATTACGCGTATCGGCAATTACGGAAGATCAACAGGTATAGATTTTTTCATCCGATATTAAGCTAAATTTTAAAATATAATTTACTCTTTTTGTAATGTTTAAATATGAGTTTGGCCGCAGCTTATTTATGTTCATTGTTAACACATTTTATAATTATACATATATAATATTTATTTAGATTGCTACTTGGTTAGATCCTTCTATATCTTCCGTCGCAAAAAAATTTGAACAACCTGCTGTGCATTATTCCGAATTTAGAGGAGAAATTTTGATTGGTCTCAAAGTGTGTGATTTCTACACTATGGTGCAAACCGTTTCTGGAAAATTTTATTGGTGGTAAGTTTTTTTAGACTAACATATAACAAATTTTTAGCGCTTTGAAAAAAAATTAATTTAAGTTAAAACATATTTTAATTAAGATCGCTGATTCAACATATAAATATATTTTTCAAAAAAATTGACAATTATTAAAAAATTAGGAAATTAATTTTTTTAATAAAATAACAGAATATATAAATTAATATGTTTATGCAAAAAAAATTTTTTTAAATGAATGCTTTTAGATAGCACACAGTTTGAAACTATTTCTCTCCAAATTAAGTAATTGCAAATTACCATTAACTTTCATCTTAAAAGCCCTCTTTACGAGTGGTGTATTTAAAATTGTTTATATTAATCATATAACACAGTTCGACAGATTTTTAGACATGTAAAACGAATTACAGATCAAACCATCATTCAGATTTTTGATACCAAACTCTTTAAGCCAGCTATAAACATTGAATTTATAAAATATATGTTAATAACAAATGAGATCCAAAAACTAAAAAATGTTAATTTGATATATAAAACACAAAAACTATTAATTTAAAACGTATATAATACGTTTACAAGTTAGGATGCACAAAATTTTGTATAACGTTGAATTTTGGGGCTTGTGATAATTAAAAATTTGATTAATTCAAATGATAAATTGAGGTTTAGTTTGATTTAAGTATATAAAACCATTTTTATTACTTAGGGAGTTGTCATTTTTTACTTTCTCATATGTACGGCTCTGTCCCTATAACAATTGGTTATACTGTAAAACATTAAAGAATAAATAAAATTCAAAAACCTTCATAATGTTTGTTAGAATTGTCAATAGGCAACATTTATTCTTACTAAACGTTTTTTTTTACGCAAAATTCTCAGTCTCAATAATAAATACCTCTTTTCTCTATCTATCTCATTTCATTAGGGGTTTTATGCCACCCAAAATGCGAAGCAAACTGTTGGAAAGGAGCTTTGCCGGCCCTACTCATCCCACGAGGTCCATTACGCCCTCGTCTGTAAGACGACCCGTTATTACGTTTCCCAGCGCTATAGCCGTTGGTTCACTCGTGACCTTGAAAGCTCGCCCGCTGCTCAGTGAAGGTGCTCTCGTCCTTAGTTACCGTCGTGGAAATCAACCCGTCTTAGGTGTCCTATTACAAAACGTTAATGATTATAATTGTGGCGATGGTGGTAACAGAAAAGATACTTCGGCCGAAGATGTAACAGTTCGAGATAATCGTGGTAGTGCCAACACCGCTGATAGCAATAAATTTAGCCACGCTAAAAAGATGCTCCGCAAACTAATCAAAGTTCGCGTTATAACGCCTGCCGAATATTTGGAGTGAGTTATTTTGTGTTTTTTTTTGAATTGGTAGGTAGCTTTAGAAAATTGTAGCACCGAGACGGTAGCGTGAGGTCCGCACGGACTGCAAAATAATTTTTAGTTTATGCTCTTTATATTTTTATCGTTTGCAGAAGGACATGCGTTGTGTTTCATTCGATTTATAATTCAATCTAGTTTAATTAACATTTAAAGCAAGAAACTATTGTCTGAAAATCAGGATAACAGGTTTGATTTAGGGTATCTTTGTAAATAAATCAAAATTAAAAACGTGCTGGGGTCCGTGCAGACTCCTTCATTATTGTCAGATACGTTTATAACCCTTTAACAAATTTTTGAAACAATTTCATGGCATTTTAATTTACCCTAAATCAACATATGTTAATTATTTAATTTCTATTTTTGCCAACAGATCTCAAAATACTCTAAAAGAATATGGGATTTCACCTAAAAGTATATTTCTGTTTATTTATTAACAAATTTTGGTATAATTTTTCTACATTTTTTAAATCCTTGTACTCATATATTCTTTACCATGACAGAAAAAAGATTTTTCTCGGAAATTAGCGATGAGGAGCTGTTTATGGAATCTGAACCCTTATTGTCTAAGGAAACTAACCCCGCCGCGTCTTCTACGCATGACAAGAACAAGCGTAAGGTTCATTTTGACCTACCTGACTACAACAACAACGATGAAAAAGTCGAATTTTGGAACATTGATAAAACGATTGTATTGGAGGACAATTACCAGCCCTTTATTGGGAAAGTTATTAAGGTATTTGTTTAAGTGAAAAAAAAAGATTTTTAAAATAAGACAGATCAGATTTTTCTTGAGGATGACCGACTGATTTTTTTACTTCCTATCTAATACAGAGTTTAGATGACTTAATATATTTTTTCACCCCTTACTTATCCTTAAATTGGAATTTACAAATAACATACAACTCATGGGTATAACCTGATTTAATATAAATACTTAATAAACCAATTATTGTTTTTTCATGTTGAAATTTTAATCGCATAATTTTTATTGTAAATTTATAGCTGACCGTTTTAGTGATGCGGCCTAAAAAATTATACAGTTAAAACATTTGTGTTTTTTTATATCGTATAAGACAAGGCTAAGTGTGAGCACTGTTAAAGGTTTGTAGGTAGCTTTTCTTATAAAATAATCGAAGGGTAACTCCTCACCATAGGCTAACCAAATTATTAATTTTTCAAAAGTTATTTTTTAAGTTCATAAAATAATTGTCTCTTTAAAGGATAAAAAACTTATTTTGCATATGATGACAGTATAGATGTCCTTTTAATACTCCCCCAGGATTTTGCGTTTTTGACCCCATTTGAATTGTTTTATTTGCTAAATTTTAATTTCTTTATTTTGAAATTGCAAATAAAATTTTTTAGCCTTAAATTTTTAAACTTTAACAATCTTTTTAGGAAGCTCTAGTTCGAATACATACAAATATTATTCCTTTCAGAGGTAATGCTGTAACTACATCGTATTGTTTTTTTACTTTTTGTTCGCACCGGGTAAACTATGTTAATTGCATCACAGTTCAAACATCTCTGTATTCGCAGGTGTTCTATTTTGTGCTTAGGCCGCTTTTTTCTTGAAAAAAGTTACACATACACAACCATAAGGCTGGTGCGTGGCCTTATTAAGCAGTTGGCTTAAATAGCTCTAAGTGAAGCCTAGACCATTAATCTAGGTCGTATGAAAGCAAACCTCACCATTTAACTCGACGGCAATATATATTGCTTTGCTCGGTCTAAAACGAGTCCTAGTCCCCAAATGGTATGGCCCCCTATTTTGGGGAAAAGTATGGGAGAAATTCTAAATCTAAATATTAGTGAATGTAATGTATTTATTTTTTCCCCTTTTAACAGGTTGACGATGGTTATGCTATAGTGCAAAACATGACAAACAACAAAAACCCCGAGTTTAATGACGATTTATCTTCAATCTTGAGAAACTGTAAAGTGCTCAGAAAGGAGGAATTTATTGTAATATGTTGTTTTTAATTATTACTATTGTTATCACATTAAAAATTCGCCAAATCTCTAAAATGACTTTTTTGCCACTCAGAGTAAAAAAAATTTTAGTTATATTTTTTCGTAACTAAATATAACTTTTAATAAAAAACTTTTTATTCATAACTTATTGGATTATTAATAAAAAAAAATTTAGACTCAAAACGTTGAATCTAAACTATGGGGACTATAAATATAATGTTTATCCTGATACCATTCAAATATTAAATAAAGTTACAAACATTTTCATTCTTTATTACAAGGTTAAAGAAAAAAAGTCCTAAAATATTTGTAGGCTTGTTGACACAGGTCTGCATAAATTTATTGATGTTCGGCGAGATTTATGAAACTGCAACAAAATAATTTACATTATGGTTTTAGTTCTAATATTATATCCTTTTTGAATTTCATCCCTTGAAAGAAAAAATCAGATAGATATTTTTTCTTTATTGAAATTAACTAACTTTTATTTTTCATATCAAATAATTAGAAATAAAGTTTTTAAATAAAAATATAATAAGTTTGAATTCATAGCTCTTAATATAAATGTTCATTTTATATTTTTTTTTTGATTTTTTTTTAAACATTATTAATGTTTTTAGCTGGCCTACAAAGTTTGATTAGAAAACGATTACCGGATTTAAAAATCCCTGATATGTCAGGCTTAGAAATTTGTCAAGCTGTGTAATTTTCTTTATTAATGATATAATTACCATCATCATCTACCTCGAAAAATTATTATCAAAGTTCGGCGATTGAGTATATAATATATAAGATTAATCCAATTATCCTAAAAATTTTTGTATCCCTTTACTTTTTTCAATGAAACTTTTAAGCCGGCTATAAACAGTGAATTTAATAAAAATGTTAAATGTACAATATAAAGTTTTATGTACATCTTTAAACATTCAAGATTTTTGTGGACCTATGTTTTCAATACATTTTTTGTATTATATAGCCAGTTGACGCTAGTGGTACTATAAATCAAATGAGAAAAGCCGATTGTTTTATCAAGCATCCTAGGCCATTTAATATACCTTCCCAATACAACGTCCTCTCTTTCGCAATTGATCACACAAGTAATTTCTTTTCAATTTTTTTGATTTATTTTTTGTGTTGTTTATTCCGAATAAAAAAATTTTAATGAACTAAAAAGATTTTAATTTAAAGCCAAATTAATAAAATTGTATATTATAAACAGGATATATATTATATGTAAAATATGAAATAAATAAATAAAAAAAATAAAATATTATATGTATTAATTTTTAGAATCCTTTGGCCATGTATTTTTAAAAAGAAATATATTATTTTTCATAATTAGGGTTTCAAGCTATAGCCGTAAACAAGGCAACTGATCGAATTAACTTTCTAAAAGGACATTTTGGGTGCTCAAATAAGCTCGACGTTGAAAAGGACACACCTTTTACGAAAGAAAAATTTTTTGCGGGAAACGCACATAATATTGGGCTTTATACAACAAAGACTGAAGTACACATGTTTTTTCTAAGTATTTAATTTTTTTACCCGTCACAAAAAATTCATTTCAATTTTCTCATGTAGAAAATGAAATAAATTTTTCCCCCCAAATTCACATCAAGTTTTAATGCATATTTTCACAAAGATTTAGCACGAATGTATCAACAAATTTGTCGCTAACTCCTCGCTTTTTTATTCCTAAATTTTATGTACCTGTTACAGAACAATGATATACGCCTGTTCCGGGATGGTCAGGGCACCTTGTGCCCTTTACTTTCGATTCTCGCCTCTCCGAGCTCACACAATAATTCTTATAGTAATAACAACAACAATAATAGCTATAACGATGAAAATAATAACCAACAACTCGCCGCCTTGTTTAACACTTACACCTCGGGGGATCCCCTGTCATCCTTACCCCTTCAATGCTTAGATCTTTCGATCGTTAAGATATCTTTGCCACCGCCATCACAACACTCAACTTCTTCCAAAAAACCTGATTTGAGCGAAGCCCTAGTCATTCTCATATCGTTCGAACCTACACGATTGTTGCTCCCAATTCTAAGATGCCAGCTTAATGTAGTGGCCCTGGTCTTGGAAGAAAATACATTTGCTGATACCAAAAAGGAAAACAACGACATAATTGAAGAAGAAAACGGTAAAAGTGTTACAGCGAACCTTACGGAAAGTGAGACTACGATTTGTGAGGGCCAAACTGCCACGAGAAAACTTTCAATATCAGCCTTACTGAACGAACATTCCGATTGCGGTTCAAACGTATTCCATGTTTTAGCCGATTTGTGTAAGCCGGTACAGCCAAAGGATGAAAGTAATACATATTTTTTATGTTATTGTATCTTCGTAACTTATCTAATTTTTGGCTAAGTTTAGTTTATAGTAGCATTATTCGCCGCTTTACGCTTATAACTCTCTTTGTTTTTTAATTTGAAAAACATAGTTTAGCATTATGAATTATTTTACAGTTAATTTTTAGGGAAATTAGAATGTGATATTTTATTGCAGGGGAATATGAAATTATGAAAAATGAATTTCAATGTATTAATAAATGAAAAAAATTTAAAGCCCTATTAAATATTATGCCCGTACTATACGCCTCACAAAAAAACTTTAATGTTTAAAAAAATTGGCAAACACTAGGCCACCATATATTATATTAATTTTGTTTCGTATTCAAAATTTTTTTCATTTGAAGGCGCCCCTTTATTTGTAAATTTGTATCCTCCTTCCTACTTGCTTCGTGTAACTTTAAAAGCACTTATCTATTTTCTTACTTTTTTCCCCCTAATTTACGATAGAAACCATCCCGAAAACAACAATATCCACTACTGTTATTAACTCTACTTCTTCGAGGCGCACTAGTAACAAGAACACGACCGCTTTCACCAACCGCATACAATATTCGCTCGAACGCCTTAACCGTATGGGCGACGCTATGGATTCCATCCTGGACGCCATGAACGATTGCAGTAGCTCTAGCCTACGGTCATCAGCTGTCATGTCAAGACCCGATCCCGCCCTCATAACTACGAGCGCTGTAATAGAAGCCAGGAATGGTCTATTAGGTCACGGTAGTATTCACGGTCATCGTTCGCTTATGCCGAGTCGTGATGTTGGACTACAACCTGTTATATCAAATTCTTCAGCGTACAGCGCAAATGCCGACGTGGAAAGCGCAATCTTATCTCGGAGGTTTGCGATGATTTTACAATTTTTTGGTCATTTTTACAAAAATTTATTGGCATTCGAATCAAAATCTAAGGTGGGAAATAATTTTTAGGACCCCCTTATTCTAAATTTATTTTACTTAATTATAACTAAAATTATAAATACATGATTTAGAATAAATGTAAGTTTTTTGAGGCCCCTAATAATAACATTTTGTTTAAAATATATTTTGAAAGATTATGTTTTACAAGAAAAATTTGTGGGGAAAAAATGTTTATTTTTTATTGCATGTTGTTTACTCATGGGTAAATAGCCTTTTCACATTTTTTTAAGTACTTGAATGTGCCTCAATTTAAATAAAAAAATTTTTTTAAAAAACATTTTTTTTTTCAAATTTAAAATATTACTGTTATTTTTTTAGAAATATACGAGAACTCATGAAAAAAGCATCAAACTTAGCTAAGCAATTACGTGATAGTGCTAACTTAAGCCTGCTTCCTTCCACCAATGATGCCACTACTTCAACAGCAACTTCATGTATTTTTTATGTTTTTCCCACTAATAATATTTTTTTTTATAAAGTTTTAAACCATTAGATATAGGTTAAATGATTAAATTCACTTTATATACAGGCTTACGTTAGACCATTGAAGTAAAACTAAGTTTTATATTTTTTTGGTTTTTTTAACGTCTTTGGCTGTGCCTATTATAAAATATTTTTATTTTCACAATACTTGTGTTTTATAATTTTGAAAAAAAAAGGCATTTTTATAAACGGTGTCAGGGCTTTGATGATTTTGAATATTTAAATATCTCTATTTAAACTATAGGTTTAATTGGCCACATTTATTCCACATTTTAACACCATATATTTCCTTTATTGCTTTTAGTTGTCAATGAAAGTCACAAATGTTAATCAATATTTAGGGCCAATGATGTTAAAAAAAGACTAAAAAAACTTAGTTCATTTAAGTTTTGCAAATTGTTAATTAAAAAGCAAAATGTTTGAAAAAAATATTATTGAGGGAATGGACGAAATGCCTATTTAATTTCTTTTTTATATAATATTTATATTTTGCCTATAAATCTCATTTTAACCAATATGAAATGCATTTTTAAAACATTATATTGAAAAATTATTTTATTAATATTTTAAAACAAAAACATGTCAGCTTGTATATTTTTTAAATTTTGAACTAGGCCAACTAATTTAAGTTGAGAGAGCATTTTTTTAAGTTTACAAAACATTTCTACTTTAGCCTACTCTCCTATAAAAACAAATCATATGAACATTGGTATAATTTGTATCTCTCAAATTTATAATTTCTGTAAAGCAGTGGCTGTTACTTCAGCAGCCGAGGCAATGGAAACCTCTGACATTGCACCTATTTATCCCGAACAAGAGCTTATTGATTCATCATTGACTACTTTGTCAAACAACAACGAAACCGCATTCACGGAACTAATCACAACTTGGCCTCCTCTGCCTTCCATAACGACCCTGTCCCCGGCTACACCTGCACCCCTCCCACCTTTACCTGTGTCCTTTACCGGGCTTGAAGGTTTTATATAGATCCACATATATTGGCAAATGTATTGTTTGCAAAACACAGTCAAATTTACATTATTTTTGGCCAAGAATATTTATGACAATCATCGCTTTTAGCCAGTCATGCACTACAAAGAATACAATATGTTAAAATAGGCATTTTATGTATTATTGTTAAAAGTCGTCACAGTTGCAATTAGGTCGTTTGAATGGATACCAAACAAGCACGTTTTATAGTGCGAATAGGTCTAATTACACAGGACAACAAAATTTAGAGCTTATATTTTACCAATCTTATTTAAATAGATTATAGATATTATTTCTGAAGTTTAAGTTGTAAAATTTGTAAAAAACCTTTTTTTATTATGTTAGTTTTTGAGTCTTTAGGTCGAAAGAAATGTTTTGGCATTTATATGTTATATTTTTTTGTGTCTAGGGAAAAGAATTGGGGTTGGGAAAAATATCATTAGGACTAATATTGGTATGAAAAATGCCAGGTATAAAGCTAATCTGAGCATTTTTTTAATTTAGGACTTGTTTAAATTATAAATTTTACAATTATAATTTAGTTAAGTTACGTTACGTAAATATTATTATTTTTATAAGGTTTCAATCAATTTATCTATAAAATAACCTTTTTTTAAGATTTATTAGTTTTTAAGTCTGGTTGCAAAAATTATCATCTTTGGCGTTTTTACTAAGGGCACGTGCAAAGTGAGTTTTTACTTTCGTGGATTTTTTAAAAATTTTGAAAAATTTTGTTTTGAATTAAAACGCAAATGTTTAAAAAGTTGCTAGTATATGCACGTAAAATGCTTTTTCTAAAAATTTTTTTTTAAAAAATTTTGAAAAAAATATAAATTTTAAAATTTTTAGAATTTGCAAAATTTTACGAAAATAAAAACTTACTTTGCACGTGCCCTAATTTATAGTTTATGCTATGCCCAAGGCATAATCGAAAATAGAAAAATTAGTACACACTATACTAATCTAAATGATTACCATTTGGATCTAAAGTTTTTGTAGACCTGTGTAATTTCAGTACATAAACGTAATTGAGGCTGATTCGTCATCAATCTTTGCTCACATTCTATATATATAACCTAAAAAAGGATTAAAAATATATTTGACCAACTAGTTACATTCTCAGTTTTTTGTTTTTTTAAATTTTTTGTTTTCCCTAGATTTAAATATACTGAAAGTGAAAAAATAGTTTTACTAACATTTAGACGAGTTTTTAAGCTGTCAAATGAAAATAATTTACACTGATATTTTTTGAACTTTTGACATATGGATTTTCTAATATAAGAATACCTGATCACGCCTAAAAAACTATATTTTTATTTTGGATATATCTTAGGATTTTATCTTTATTTGTTGTCGAGTAATGTTTTGTTTATAAGGCCTATAAAATATTCCCTTTTCAAAATAACATTATACAAAAAAATATTTCAGATGACTTTGATATCAAGTTTGAACCCATCAACCCAGCTGAACGTTTATCGGGTGCGCAAAAAATATTGCAATTTCTATGCCACAATGAATATATTGATAATGAACTTAAATACGAATTACTTCTTGAAACGTAATTATATTGATTAATTATTCATTTGTAATTTTTTCTTTAAAATATACAACCTATTTAATAACATTAATGTATTTATGTTTTAATTTATACATGAGATAAAGCCTAATCTTGAAAATAAAATGTTAGGATTATTTTATATTTCTAATTTTTAGTGACTATTTCGGTGATACCCCCTTTATCCGTGCCATTAAAAATCGTTCATACCAGGCCGGCCTTACCCTGCTGAACTGCGCCATCTCTGTTGCCACCGTTAAATTTCCTCGTGATATTGAACAGCGTAAAAATTGTCTCTTATCTATGGTTTACCCATATGCGCTGAAGTATACTTCCAATGCAAATAAAGGCAGCTCTTATAAGCTTCCCGATTCGATTTATTTATCGGAAGGTGAGTATTTGGATAAAAATCCTTTGTACATGCTCTGCTCAAATGATACCTGTAGTTTTACCTGGACCGGAAAGCAGCATATCAACCAAGTAATATTTTTGTGATACATAATACAGATGTTTTGGAACATGTTTATTAATTACATGTTATGATGGTGATGAAAATACATCAGCATGTCTTGTTAACTATTTTTATAAATTTCTTATTAATTCTGGATAATAAATTACCCTAATGTTTAATATAAAAAAACTTAATATTTTTTTTAAAGATTTAATTAATGTGCTTACTTTTGTTTACGTGCGCCATATTAATTTTAGCATGTAATTTTTTTGGTACCCGACCCGCTCAGTCAATTTTTTTGGCCCCGTATTTCTTTGTTTCTAAATATTTCGTGTGCTTGTACATAAGGGCGACTTAAAGACTAAAATTTTGTTCCTCAGGTCTTCAAATATAAAGAAAAAAAATTGTTTTAGTCATTTACATTAATTTGTTGTTTAAAATTTAAAATTTATTGTTTGACTAACTAGGGTATTTCTTTACATAATTTAATTAAATATGGAAAAAAGAAAGGGGAAAAGGATTTTGTTTTGTTATATTATAAAATTTTGATTTTTAACGTCCCCTTAAATATGTAACTATCAACCTTTAGGATATCTTCGAATGCAAGACGTGCGGTCTCGTTGGCTCCCTCTGCTGTTGTACCGAATGTGCGCGCGTCTGCCACAAGGGCCATTCCGTGCGCTTCAAACGGTCCTCACCCACGGCCTATTGTGATTGCTGGGAACGATGCCCTTGTAAAGCGCTCTACGCCGGTTCCCAAAACCACCGGTGGGAGTTGGTTAACAAGCTCCTTACTCTAACTTCTACCGGGGATGGAATTAATCACGAGGTCATAACTAATCGAATAAATATACTCGGCAGTAGTAATCATCTCGTTACTTCCGACGTAATAGACGGGGTTGAACAATTTTTGTTGGACGACCTTTATAAACTGCCTAACCGAAGGTACAATCAACCTAACTTTATAATATAAAAAAATTTGATATCTACCCATTTTATTCTATATATTAAGTCTTTTAAAATTTCTTTGTTCATTACACAGGTTTTTTTATCTATTGCGATTTTCGTTAAGATTGATTTGTATTAATTTTTTCAAAAATCTATAATTTTTAGATTTGCTTGATATATATCATAAAAAATGTACCTCATGTTTTTTTTCTCTTTCATTCCATGCCATCTTTTTTATTTCTTTCAATTATTACAGGCTCGAACACATTCTCCTTTATTTGGCACAAACTGTTGGTCGTCAGATCGTTGAACAACGTCAATACAGGCCCTCCTACTTGTTTCCTGCATCTGCCGGGGCCAGTGGGACCCTTGTGAGTGGGAGCGATAAGAACGCTTTGGCAGTCCGCAGCCTAGTGGTTAACGCAAATAACGTTAATAGCTTAAGAGACACGTCGCTTCTCTACGATGATTATTACCTATTTTCTCGTGGTACCGCAACTGGCTCAATCAATGCCCCACTCACGAATGCGACCTCTATCGATCCGAGCAAAAGGGCCGACCAAAGTATACAATTATGCCAAGGGGCTCACGTACCTTTTTGAGCTTGGATTCCTTTTCATTGTTAAATCTTTTGGTTTTTTTAAATTGAAACACAGTATATCTGGCAAATAAGACTTAATTACGAAATAAATTGATGTGGCTATAAGCTCGATTATTGGTAAATCTTACTTCTTTACCTCATATCGATGCTAAGAAGGAGCCATTGAGTGTTTTAACCTCGTATATAATTGCAAAAAATGTTTTTTGCATAAATATAAATTATACAAATTTAAAATTAAATGTGCGATATAAAAAGTTGATTTGAACTAAATCTATGTCTTATTTTTATTTATTTTGAATCATATGGTTATATCTGCATATTATTAATTTGTAGCTTGGCGTTATTGAATCAGTTTATTGATTTTGAGCTCACCTGCATTATAAAACATACCTTTGGGGTTATTTCTGACTTACTCTGCTTGCCTATAATAATATTTGCTTGTTTTTTTTGATGAATATTTTTTTGACATTCAGATGCACGCAATGACATAATGAGCATGTTTACCGAAAACTCAGGGATCACGCAAAAGGAGATGCCCAATCACGATTTGGAACCCCCGCGGTTTAGCAGAAAGGCTCTTGAAAAATTTCTGGGACATTGGCACATTTTAAAGAGTTGTTTGAATGAAGGTTACCATATAATATAAAATATAGGCTTATAAGTGTTCTTTTTTTAGAAAAAAATTTAATATCTTTTATGCCAGTTAATTGGAAGGAGAAGAATTTTTTAAAGCTTGTTTTAAACTTAAAAATTAATATTAAAACAAAGTTTTACGAAAATAATATTAATTTTACTTTTTTAAAAATAGCTAGAACATAAAATATTAGGAAATATCGGTAATTTTATTCGTTATAAAATTTAAAGTTTAATGCAGCCACAAGCTTAATTTTGTTATTATTGTGCAATTTTCTAAAATAACTTTATATTTATAACTCTACCTGTTAGATTATTTGAAAACACTTCTGCCTAGGGAGCTATATCCAAGCTTGGATGATAGCGCTAGGGCTTACTTCTTTTCGCAACAAAGTTCAGCCAGGTTGGATAAATTCGTGCATACCATGATCATTCGGTGCAATATTGAGGTGGGTTTTTTTTTAGATTTTGCATCCTCTTTTTTTATGCTGAAAAAAATTTGAGATTTGTGTAAATTTAAAATGAATAAAATACTTGTTGGAATAAATTGTTTGCAAAACTATATTGTACGTTATTTTTAAGCACGTTGTATATTATAATTTATATTTAAGCACGCTGAATAAACGACAAATTTTTTTTTGTAGTATATTATATGATTTTAATTTATGTTAATTTGACTCTGTTCCTTATAATGTCTATTATTATTTTATTTTAAATTTCTAAATTATTTAACCTATTTTTTTTCCTTTAAGCTGAAATTGTAAAGACTTTGTTTGGCATGTCACATTTTATCCTATCTAGATGCTAGAGGCGCTTTTAAACACGTTGATACGTGAAATTCAGAATGACCACATAACTAGACACGGGACCGAGGCCCGTGAAATGGCTGGTCGTTTTATCCGATCCGTCATTCGCATTTTTACCGTTCTCAGTTTGGAAATGGCGCCAGGAAAAATGAAACGCCGAATTTTTTCAACGTAAATTTTTTATAAATAAAAATTTATATAAATTATATTATCCCACACTAGTATATCTTTAATAAGCTATTTTAAATACCGTGTTTTTTTTTTGAATTATGCACAATTTATGTCATTATCAAATTGAATATTGGTTATATAGATTCACTTAATATTTTTAATTATAGTTGTGTGACCAAACACATTAAAGATATTAATTTTATTACCTTGTATATATACCTTAAATGTAATATTTGGTAAATATACTTTTCCAACAATCTTTTGGCTTTCAAATAAATTTTTGATGTTATAGAATGTCTATATTATACTAAAAATAAATTATACAATTTTGTCTTTATACGTAAAATAAACATATATATACATTTTAAACAATCAATTTTTATTTATGTTTGATTACCATATTTAAACCTTGTTGATTTTTTATAGTCTTGGCTATTCACTCCCACTTACAAAATGTAAACGGGCCTTTCTTGCACTCATCGATGTGGCCCTTATAGAGCTCGCTAAAACGGCCGATTGCCTTATAGCTCCAGTTCGACTTGGATTAATTAAACCGACTATGCCTTTTGCACTTGCTTCAACCAATATTGAAGCTGTACAGGTATTTTTAGATATGCACTAAATTTTTATTCATTCATTCTTATAACATGTATTAAGACTACTATAATTTGAAGGTGAAGTTTACTAAGCAGCAGTTTATTGCCTCATCACTTATGTTTTTTCTTCCATTTTTCCAATTTAAATCCAGCCTAAAAAAATTACAAAATATGGAAAAAGTCAATTTTTTGCTATTTCAAGATTTTAAAAAAAATTAAAATTTAAAATTTTATTTAAAAAAAATCAATTGTAGATTCAATTTTTTTATAATTTTTCTGGTATATTGTGCGTCTACAGCCACTTTTGGATCATAAAAAATGTTTTGCGTTTAAACCTTTACATGACACTATTATTTACCGGGTATGATTGATATTATTTTAGTTGTTATATATATAAAATATCATTTTTTAGTTTTTGAACTTCATTCTTTAAAATTTTTTTTAATAAGTTTTCACTGTTTATACCAGGCTTTCAAATAGTGGTTTACATGAAATCCGAATGATCGTAGCCATAATCTGATTAATTAATTTACGTGTTAAAAAAAAGTACAGTGTAATAACCGTATTTTTTTATCTCTTTCTATATTAATAGGGATCTGAAGACCTGTTTACTGCTGAACCCCTTAGTTCATTCCTTTTACTTAATAACAATCTCAGCAATTCTGGTGATTTGCATGGCTATACAAATGGGTACACCTCGACTAATAACAATATCAATTACAATAATATTCATACGCAAAACCCTTACGTTAATTTTAACTATGATAATAACACCACAACCACCACGGGGTCTATTTTTTATGATCTTTCCCCGGCCGAATACGATAGTATCAGTGATAGGGGCAGCGCCCATACTATACAAAGGCAACCTAATACGGCCTACCGAGATTACAACAGCAATAATATTGTGCTTACGCGGGGTAATTTTTATGGGTTTTAAGTGTGTATTTCAACAAATTTATAAAGTTTCTAGCATATTTTGTGGCGAACTTTTTTAATTTCCATTTTTCTACAACACCCTTTAAATAACTAGGTGAAGAAGAATTACTCCTTGGTAATAATGTAAACGCACCACCTGGCACTTTATCCGGTTCGGGCTTACCTTTACCTAGTAGCACCCCGCTCGAAGACGCTCTCGTTAGGATTAGTCGATCGTATGACGATGAGGCTTCACGCATTGTAGAATCATCTGCTACTTCTACCAACGCGATGGTGGCCAACGAAGATTTATTTTCCTTTCAGGATGAAACTCCGGCCACGTCGGGAACCTCCTTCCCGGGTTACGGTAATATAATATCAAAATAACACCATTTTTTAAATATATATTTGGAGTTTTGTAGGACCATAAGGAAATTGAAAGTTGCTCGGATAATCTACAAATATAAAATAAGTGTACCCCCTTCTTCCCTTTCTAAAATTTCTCTTGGCCCCACTATCCTTATTTTGTTTACAGTCATCACCTATAACACCGGACAACAAAATTTGGACGACCTTTTAAGTATCATATATGTTAACTATCATTTTTGGTGCTGAGATTACGAATGTGAAATCAGAATTTAGCCAATGCCACATATTTTTAGTTATTTCATGTCAAAAATGAGATTTTCCTTTTTTGGGGGTGTTTTGGGCTTCTATATTCTTTAACCTATGGGTATAAACAAAAATTTTAAAATATATTTAGATTAAGGGAACATTCATTATTACCGTTAGGCGCTTGAATCTTTACAATTTTTTATTTGTTTTTGTAAAATTAGTGGTTTTCGTCATAAAATCCGTTTTTAATCCTATATAACCTAAATAAATTGCTAATACTTTTGAGTAATACTTTTTTTAGATATGTTTTTTATCAGGAATCTGAGCATGCCATTGAAAAATTAATAGTTTGGAGTGGATTTTTTTTAAACTTTGGACGCATTTTAAAAAAAATGGAGGCATTGGAACTAAACCCGGGATCGTTATCGCAAGAATATTTTCTACATAACCCTGGTTGATGTTGTTGATTTTAGTTGTCCAATGTAATATATATGTATGTATATCAATATATTTGAATTTATAATGGTTTAGATGACGACGCTAATGAAGTTGTCATTCAAGATGAGGAAACGTCAAGTTTGGGCGACGAGACGACCATAAATGACATTTTTGCGTAACACTAATTTATCTATTTTATTTATTATTTTATTATTTCGACTAAACAATCATTTGATATGCGGTTAATGTTTAAGCATATTTTCGCGATTTGTTTTTTTTCCTTATGTTACTGTTATTTTTCATTCATAACTCACATATTTTTCTCTCATGTTCCACATGTATTATATTTTCTTTTGCTCTTGATTTAGATTTATTTTTTTAATGAAAATCGTAAAAAAAAATAAGATATGTATACAATTTATGGTTATAAATCTAGGGATTCTCACCAAAGATTGCCTGATGATCCGTTTGTCGATAGTTTTTACAAGTTATTATTTGATTGTTAACCTATAACTCATTTCTTATATTGCCTTGTAATGTGTAAATATTGTTTAAATAATATTTTCTGTAATTGTTTTTGCCACAGTTTATATAACATATACTATAAGCGGTGTATAATAAATTTTAATACATATTCTAGCATGATTATTAATTTAATTGATTTAATCATCTTTTACATTTTATAAGCATGATTCTCAAAATTATTTCATTGTTTTCTTCATTTTTTAGTCATTTGCCTCCTAATGATGCATCATCAACGACCACCACGAACAATAATCAAATTGTCCCGGCCCCGCTTTCACCCATACGGGAGTACCGACTGATACAATCCGATTCTCTCGAATACGGACTAGGTGACGAAGATTATAGTAGGGAACTGACACCTTCCGATAATTTTCAGGGTGGTGGAAATGATGCAAATGTTACAATAAGCCAAGCTATCGCCTCCTATAATCTCAGATCTCATAACCCAACTGATATGACCCCTGAGCAAACTACGTCTGGCAGATCATTAGCCGCTGAGTATACAATTAATTTGATATTTTAAATTACTAACCCAATGCTTGAATAAATAATTTTGACGGAAGTTATCAGAGATTGACATCAAATAGGAATAATTAATTACTAACGGTCCCATATTTAAAAAAAATATTTTTTTGAGATTTGTTTTTGTTATAAATTAAAATATCATTTAATTTCATATCGACGTCTTTTGCGACCTTTAGATTAAAAAATTCTGTAAAATTTTTGATTTCGTTCTAAGCAGGCTCCAAGGTTTTTCAATAATCCTTGGATTAAATGTTTTGCTCGTAAGCAAAACTATTTGATCAAGATTATAAAAAGGTTCTTGTTTGTTAGTTTTTGAGTTTTGTTTGTTACATTCGAGTTTTTAATGTCCATAGGCTGACAAAAATTTGGGAGAAACATTATTGCGTATTGAAAATTATAAGTCCATAAGTAATTACTTTACTCTTTTGAAACTTTTTTTCGTCATATGTTATTTTACTTAAATTAGGCTATAGTTGTTTATTTCGACATTATTAGATTATTATTTTAACTGTTGAAGAAAAGTGAATGGTTTAAATACCCAAATTTCTAGCTTTAATTTAAATAAAATTTATATTATAACGATGTTTGTTTTTATACATTTTTTTTATTTTGCCAATTAATTTGTCATTTTATAATTTTTGTTTATTTTTAGTTTACGATCACCTTCCAATCTACCTTGGGCTTTTCAAAATACCCGTTCAATGCAAGCCTTAACGAATGCTAACCCTACGGGTAATATACAGCTCATTTTATATTTAATTATATTAAAAAGGGCTTTGTTTTAAAATATTAATCTGAAATTTTTTAAATGTTTTTGACTTTACTAGTTTTTGTCATTATTTCATCTTTTCTCGTTGCAGGTGGTGGTCGAACCATGGAAAACTTAACAAGTGCGCGTCGTGTGCCCCATTCCATCCTTAAAAACGGTAATAGGGGAGGCCCTAAATCCAACCCAAATCATTTCTTACAATCACTCGACGGGCGTTTCAACGTTGAGCACACCAATAAAAATTTGGCCAGGGCGTTTGGACTTATCGTTCGACAAATTATTGAACTCTTGCAATCACTCGAAGATTATAGGGATAAGGCACCGGGCCTACCTCGCTTACTGACTTTCACAGCTGACGATAAGAAATCCATTAAGGTAGTAGCATTTACATTTGTAATTAACCTTTGTCATTATTTTGATAAAATATGATAAAATGATTTAAAAAAGAAATTTTTTGCATTTTTTAGTCTTTTAAAATAAGCGTTATCGCGAAAGGACACAGACGGGTAAAAATTGGTGCTTAACTTTTTTATCATATACTTCAATTTTATATTTTTTGTCTTAATTATAAAAAAATGATATTTAGAATTATTTTTAAAACGTCATGACACAATTATAGAAAAAGGTAAATACCATTTTGAAACCAACTTGGGACTGGTTACATACCGTTATGGATTCGCTCGAGGCCCAACTTCAATACGGGACGACTTTCAATACGTTGTTAGCCGCTGCCATAAAAAAGAAAAATTTATCAAACGAATTCAACAACTCCTACCTGGCTAATTTAGATAACAATAATAACGGTAACTTCAATGGTGGAGACTTTTACAATATAACCTCAAACATAGTTTCCCCTTATTTTGGATTCGACATATTAAACGGTAACCCGATCATCGATAACGATAGCCGCACCAACGGCGCGCAGCAAATAAGCACTGACCCGCGAGTCAATAGCATTTTATCGAACGCGGCGCTCAAAAACGCCAGTTCACGCGCCTTGGCAGATACATCTTCAGCCCTCAACGGTACTGTTATTGTTATTTTTAAAT